>JANKOE010000204.1:37803379-37817465 GCA_026284465.1 Erythroxylum citrifolium
AGCATAGCTCTATTCGTGTATTACTTGCGTTGGTTGCCATGTTTGATTTGAAATTAGAACAACTTGACGTCAAGACAATATTCCTACATGGCGAATTTGATGAGCAGATTTATATGAAACAACCTGAAGGTTTTGAAGTTGCAGGAAAGGAAGACCATGTGTGGTCCAATGCATTTTTTAACTACCTTAACACCCTAAGCTATTTTTCTTCTTCAAAATGAGTCAATGAAGATGAAATAATGAAGGGAAAAGTTTGATGGTTGCATGTTAAACATCAATGGCTGCTTGTTATAAGTCAAATAAGGATGCACCTAACGTGGCTAAAATCTTCAAGCATGCTTTGGATGGATTTTGCCTGTGCGAAGATCACGGAGGTTTGAAAATTTGAGAGAGTTTAGCTTGGATGGATGCTCTCAAATATTGCTATAAATAGAGGAAATGCTGAGGCTTCAACACAAGCACAAAACAAACCACTTTTTCCTTTCTGAAATCCTCCTATCCTCTCTGTATATTTATGAGTTGTTGAAAACCTTTTGTTCCAGCCTTTGTACTTGTATACATTCTCCACATATTAGTAAAATTGCTCACCCTCCGGCCGTGGATGTAGGTCACATTGACCGAACCACGTAAATCTTGTGTTCTGTCCCATTTATTTTTGTCTATCTTTATTTTGTTATTATTTTTCGGGCTATTAAACTCAACTGGTATCCGATCCGAGAGCATTTTATCTTAACAAAAACCTTGGATTTTATATAGGCCTGTGAATCAGATAAAATCTGATCCACCTTGTGGAAAAGCCTTGTCCCTGGAGCCTTGTTTTCGCTCCCCGCCAACTTTTTATTGTAGGACAAAGCTCGAGATTGTTTCTTTTGTGAGACATTGTGAGGACATGCAAGGAGGAATAAAGCTCTACACTTAGTTTAGATTCTATTTTGGGTTGAAATACTTAGAGAATAGCATATTCATTCATGAGGAATCTAGTAATCCAACACATATGGCTGCTGAAACTGGTCAACTGCAGTTCATAGCCACTCTCAGTGTCGCAATTTTATTCAACGAGGTTCCTCCCTCCCTTTTCATTTTCTGCATTTCAACCCTCAATCCGATTTGCAACTTTCTCGCCTTTTCTATCCAGTTTAATGAAGAAGATTCAGGGAACAATTTGAATTTTAGATAAAAGACAACAAATTTATTTACTGTATTACAATTTTCGTATTCTTTGTTATATAAATAGATATGTACCTATTTGTAAGAAACTTAAATAACTCATGTCAAACTTAAAAAAACTCAACTTGACCAAACCTTTTTTTTCTCTCATGTGTAAACTTTATATGATTTTTGAGCATAAATATTTATGGGAGTTTAAAGACCAAATGTAAATTTCAAATATTAAGCTTGAGAAGGTGAAATCACTTCTTCAAATTCTAAAATTCAAGCAAAATCAATCAAAATTTCCTTTTGGAAACTACAAATAGTGAAGGTATCCTCAACGTCTCTTAATTATGGTTTAAGAAAGCTGAGATGTTAGCTATATAATTAGAGAGATTACTCTAAGTGACTCTAAAAAAGAGCATGAATCTACAAATGAAAAATTGCCATATGCTAGTTTGACCGAGAAAAACTTTGAATCGCTAGTTATCTATCTTAGAACAACTATTTTTTTTATAAATGAAAATATTTTATTACTGGCCCCTCAGGGCATAAAAAATAATGCAAGGTCCATGTTTTATAACAGAAGCACAGAAGCTTGACACATCTCTACTAAAGGTTAAGGAAATAAAACGTGTAAATCGGAGAATGCTCTGTCTCTCTCTCATTTGTATAGAAAGGAGAAGCCTTTTTTTTTGGTAAGAAATCATATGTGCCCTAATGTCATCGAGGAGATTGTTTATGAAGATTCCAGGTTGATTCGTTTTGTCTCTGAAAGCTCAATTGTTTTTCTTCTTCAAATCTTCAATACCAGGTAAGAAAAGACAATCTCAAATATGCTCTCATTTTTCTCTTTTTCCATGGTTACCATTGATGCACCATACGACTATCTTTCCCCATATTCTTTGTGGAATTCTTATTATGTATTTTTTGTGATTAAATTCCATGCTCTATTTGCATATGGATAGTTGAAAAATAAAAGATCCATTGTTTTAATGTTTGATTCACAAGGTGGTATCTATCAAGGATTGCAAATGAGTCTATCTATTGTAGGTAGTCTCTCCTTTGCTACTATCCATAGTGTGTATGCTGCACGTGGAAGTAGATGGTTTCCTTAGACCAATTTATGTCGTCTAACATTTGGTTCTTCACTCAAACGGATTTTCCTTATACATTTGTTAGAGAACTCCTCGGATATAGTGCCAATCCATAACACTGTATCTTCTTTAGCAAGATTTAGAACACAATTCTTTAAGAACTACAAAAGTCTAGATTCTAGTAATACTACCTCTAGTGTGTCTTTGTTGGAAGACACCTGGAAGACTATTGCCTCTAGCTAGTATATGGTTTTAAGGAACTATAAGTCAATTAGGTTGTTTAATTCCTCAAATGCAGTCCACTTATCCCTTTAAAATGAAGTCTTCACATCATCTCCTATTTTGTAAATGGTACCCTCCTTAATCTT
Source organism: Erythroxylum citrifolium (assembly GCA_026284465.1). NCBI lineage: Eukaryota > Viridiplantae > Streptophyta > Magnoliopsida > Malpighiales > Erythroxylaceae > Erythroxylum > Erythroxylum citrifolium. Next base: position 37,805,994 of record JANKOE010000204.1, read on the forward strand.
CTTCCTAAGCTTAAGGGTGTTAAGCATTATTGTTAAGACATTTTAGAGAGGGGACATTCCATAAGTATTTCCCTTTTATGTAATGACTATGAACCTACCTAACCTATAGAAATTTCCCATCTTTTAGTGGCCTCCATGTGCCTTTTTGCCAACAATATCCTATTGATCACCTTCAAAGGTATAAAACCTAATCGTATTTGGCTTTTAGAACACAAACCTCTTTCCATATGATTCTTACTTTATTTTCCCCCTCTGAATCACCATTCCAGAGAAATCCTTTGAAATCTTTCTCAATTTACTTGATAATTATGCTTGGGAGTACCAAATGGGAAGCCTAATAAATTCTTAGGGGATTTAATACTGAGGAGATTAGATGAGCTCTACCTACTAGTGACAAACATTCAGAAGTCCAACTAAGAATTATGACTTTGATTTTGTGGTTTATACTTTATGAGCAACGGTTTAATAGAAGAGATGGGAATTCCTAAGTGGGTTAGGGGTAAATGTTGGACTTTAAAGCTTGTTAAATTAGAGAGCCATGAAGCTTGAGAGGAAGCATTAACAGAAAGATAAAGTACACTATTCACATAGTTGATCTGCATGCCTGACATTCTATTAAAGATCTTTAGGGCTGTTATTAGAGTTGCGATAGAATTAGCTTCAACCCTTAACAATAAGAATAAGTCATCTATAAAATTTAGGCTTAAGATCTTCTGGCATAGTATTTGAAGGATTTGGTTCTTTCTACCACTATTATCAATAACCTGATGAGGATTTTCATGCCTATTGCAAATAGATAAGGATCTGTTGAGTCTTTTTGCCTAAGTCCCTTGCAACTTTTACTGTGATAGAGGGTTCACAGTTGATCAAAATATTAAGTAAGACTTTTACATTGTTCAATCCACTTTACATATATCTCAAGGAATTCAAAAGCTCTCAAGCCATTAAGGATAAACACCTAGTACGTTGTGTTATAAGCTTTATGAAATCCACCTTTAAAGAGCAACTTTTTCTCTTTTTTTTAGTATAATATTTAAAGATTTCCCAAACCAACTGATAATATCACTAACCTGTCTCCTTAGAATAAAAGCTTCGTACTAATATCCATATGAGTATTAGGACTTGTTTCATTATTTTAGCCAATATATTAGAAATGATCTTATATATATAATTATAGCAGGTTATTGGTCTGTAATGTTGCACTCAACTTTGTTCCTTACATCTAGGAATTAAAGTGAGGAACATTCTGTTTAATTCCTTTAATATTTCCCTTTCCTTAAAGAATTCTTTAATAGCCTCCATAACATTATCCCCAATTTAAGTCCAAGTCTTTTTTAAAAAGAAGTCATTTATCCCATCAAGCCCTGGTGCTTTTTAAGGATTTAGGAACTTTAGATAGTGTAGAATCTCTGTTCTAGAAATTGGTTTTGATAGGAGATTTTCATCAGTAGATAACTAGTATTGGATAATTTCCTTGAGTAATTCAATTGAGGAGGTGATATTTGATAGTGTACCTAGGGTGTTGGAAAATAAATCAACTGCCTCTTTTAAAAGTTGCTCTTGTCCAGTGATAGTTGAATTCCTTTTTTTTGGGAGTCATAATTATATTGGAAGCTTTCCTTATGGCAACTTTCCCAAAAAAATAAGTAGAATTTCTATCTCCCACTGATAACCATAAGTTCCTAGGTCTTTGCTTTATGATATAGTTTTCAAACTCTAATGCTTGACTATAGCTATTGAGGACCTATTTTTCCATATCTTACAATCTCTTATTAGTAGAATTTTGATACAAATTTGGTTGCACATGTATTAATCTTTGCTTGGAGCAAACCAGATTTTGGTGGATGTTTCCAACTTTCACCATTGTTGAGGATCTTCAGTTCCTCTTTGATATTATGAAGCTTTCTAATGTATTGGAATTGCCTAGATCTTTGTCTTCTAGAAATTTCATTATCAAATCCCTCTACTTTAGAGAGGTAATTATTTAATTTGAATGAATTTTCTTGGGTTTATTTGTAGTTGGGATATACATAATGCTAGGAGAATGATTTGAGGTTAGAGAATTAGGAAAAGAGGAAACATACTCTGGTAATTTTTAAAGCCATTCTAAGTTGACCAAATTTATATCAAGTTTCTTCCTTAAACAAGCACCTTTTAACTTGTTACGCTATATGTAGAAATTGCCTTTATAGGGAATATTAATCATTTGTATGTCTCTTATATGAAATTTTAGATCCTCAGTAAATTTCTGACACAACTATTTCCATCAACTTCACTTAGGTCTAACATAGAATTGAAATCCCTAATAGCCATCCAGGGGTCTTGCATTTATACAACTAGTTCCCTAAGTTTATTCCATAGTGTGATTCTATAGAAATTATGGTTGAATTCATAAATCATAAAGATGTGAACTACACACTACTCCAGCTTAAACCTTCACTTAATATGGATCATTTGATCATAAATTTGAGCATTCAATACCTTTACTTCCTTTTCATTGTATTTAAGATTCTACAATTTTAATGATAGGTATAATTATCTATTATTCTCCACTTATTGGGCAAAATATTGAGGAAGTTATAATTTTTCTTCTTGATCCTTGACTCCAAAATGCTAAAAATGCTCGGTTTATTATCATAGATGAAGCTCCTATTTGCTAATTGCTTTATAGGGTGAATTCATACCCATCACATTTTAAGCAGTTATCTTCATGCTCTAATGGTTGAAGAGGATGTCCTCTTCTTCCTGTTGGATCTTCTTCTATTAGGAGTTCTAGAGTCCTCATGTACATCTTTTCTTGATTTTGGGTACCTTCATTAAAAATTTGATTAACATAGAATTCGCTTAATTCTTCCTCCATTTTTTCCATATGAGTTTACTATAATATTTCCCAATTGTCTGCTCGAATAACATCAGATTCAATACTAACTTGGTCTTTTGGTGTATCAACCTATTGAGGTGTGGAAGTAGTGAGTTTAGCTATATTGAGCTTAACACAGGGCTTTAGATGCATTAATGTCTATGGCATAAACCATACTTTCTTAATATCGTGTTTCTTATGCTTTTTATTTTCCCTCAATTTTTAGTATCACAGATCACATTTATTGATTTTGGAGCAAGCAACCAAAAAAGCACGGTATGATGAAAGTTCTATTATTATAGATATATTATATAATGGCTTTTACATAAAATATCAAGAAAAAGTTATATATAACTAATATTCACATAATATGTCATGCCTTATTTATTTACTAAAAGTTCTTATATTTGATAATTATTATTAGGATAAAGATTTATTGGAGAAAAATAATTATGTTAAAAATATATATAATCAAAATAAATTGAGATAATTGAGACATATGAAGCTTGTATTACCCTCTTAATCAATTTCCAAACTGCTCAAGTATTAGGTTATTATATCTTGTTAATACTAGAGTTATGGTGTTGATTTATAGAGGTAGTTGGAGCTGCAATTATAGATACTTTGAATTCCTTCGGAGTTGCTTACCTCCTTACCTCCCTAAGCTAAGTCAAGATGATAAAGTCCTTTGGTTAGGGAATCCTTTAAGCAATTTCTTTAATAACTCTTGTATGAATACCCTCAGGGATCAATTTCTAAAGTCTCCTGGCACTCGATGGCCTAGAATAACCTATTACCTATTAGTTCAAAAAATTTCATTTATACTATGACTTAAGGTTAATAAGAGATGATTTTCTCTAATATAGGATTAAATGTGGCTCTAATCCTTCCCCCTTTTTAGGTTTTGTTTGGTTTTAACTGAAGCTATTAGTAATTTATTATTTGAAAACTCATATTCTAAATAAATATACAATGACACACTAGTTAGATGTAATTCAAATTGTCAAGCTTTTAATTGGAAAATGATTTTTCAATGGATCTCTTGCTTATCTCACTGACAATCTTAAGCTAGTTCATCTAGCTCTAGGTTGCGCTATCTATAGCTTATGGAAGGAAAAGGAACCAGCATATGCTTTAATTTTGCCTTCCTGAAATAGTGAATATAAGGAATATTAATTGAATAAGGCAAATGATTTTATATAAAGGAGCAAGGTTTACTTTCTCTCAAGGGATGATGTAGCATTGAAACGTTTAATCTCTAACAGAAGTTGATTGTTTGATTTATGTAAACAGTAAGAAGCTAGATTTAGTTAACCTTGTAAATTTATCTAGATCATTATAACCTATTAGTTGAGTTTGATTTTCTAGTTCCTCTTTGGTATTTTTATTTTAATGCATTATTTGTAAGGCCAAAAGAGCATTTTAGCCCTTAACGGTGTCGTTTGATGTCTGGATGCAACTTTTCAACAACATGTAGCGTATTAAACATACTGCAAATGAAGAAGACATAGGATTTTGAAGCAGCAGACTCAACATATTGAAGAACCGACAAATGCAACGTTTTGAAAAACCATCAAACGCAGGGTTCTTCTTCTGTTCTTCCTCCCTCAATCCCTGATTATGTTAAATCCCTACTTTGTTTGTGTTCTTCCTTAGATGATTTCAGTCCCACCATAATTATTTCTTATCGTCACACACATCATTTCTAACTCTAAAAGCATCTCACATTCTTTTCAAGTTTCTAAATAAGAAGTTGACAATTCATAGGGGTAGATCCATTGTTATTTGGATTTTATGTTTTTATATGTATGGTCCCCTATAAATTTGCTTGTTTATGTGCTTGTTTGTTTATGATTGTATGCTATGGTCCCCTATGCTTGTTGAGGTGTTGGATGTAAGCTGTGGTTTGTTAAGTGTGCGAAGACTGGATATTGGCAATGAATGTGTTGGTTTTCTCCACTTTTAAAAATGTGATATAGTTTCATTTGTCTTACACATTTCGAGCAATGAAAACTTTCACCTAACTATCTTGGAATAACTTGGAAAAATAAATGTGGTCCATGCAAATTGATGATTCTTAATATATATATATAGTTGGTGACTGCTCTGCCTTTACACGTATCTTGTTCATGCATTAGCCAAGAAATTCATGCAGAAGAGATTAATAATGGCTTAAATGAATTTTGTACTATAGTAAGAATCAATCTTCTAGTAGTAGTATCTTCCTATATATATCCATTAGATTTTGGTGTAAAAGACATATTAGAAGCATAAAACATAGCTAGGGATAAAAAGTAAGGAGAGAAGGTTTCAATCTATACTATCTCTAATTGAACAACATGAAAAAAGTCTTAAGTTTACAATTATACATATACAACAATGAATGAGTACATTGTATGATTGAGTTTCTAATGCCCCAATTCATGGGCAACGACTTCTGCAATTTCATTGCCACTTTTGCACTACAAGATATGATGCAACATATTTACCAAAAAAGATGTAATACATCATTTAGGGCTGTTTACTATTGTTGTGTCATTTACATAAATGATTAGGTCCCTTATATCATTCCTTTGGTACGTTGGTAGTTGAAACATTGCGAGTTTTGAAGTGTACGAACACTCATAATTTTACCTTATAATTCAAAATTTTGACCTTAAGAGGTGACATGTTGTATGGATTAGGTCTAATGTTTTATAGATAAGGAGAGAATACAAGTCTAGTTTGCGAGAATTGAAGATACGTAAACTAATGTTGCTATAAAGAAGATGGATTAGAAATAAAAAAAGTTGTTGATAATCTATTAGTATCATGTTACAGTGCATGATTATTAATTTAAGTTTAGTTATGATTCATGATTATTAGTTTAAGTTTATTGGGATTAGTTTATCAAATCTGCAATGTTTAAGTGTTTATGTTATCCTCTAATTGTAAGTTGGCACTCCAAGCTTTCATAATTATACATGTCGTATCCATTATAGTCTTGATAATATCATTTAAATCTATGCTTTTAAGTAATACACTTATTTTTATATATTTGTTGTGAATAGGTGTATGATGGCCCAATTTGTAAGTATAAGGTTATTTTAGGATGGAAAGTTCATTGCAGAGTCAGAGTTGAAATATGTTGATAGGGAATCAATTATTTTTGATAAAATAGACCTTGATTTTGTTAGCTATGGGCAAATATATGATATGGGAAAGGCGTTAGGATGCCTTCAAGTCTATAAGGTCCATTACAAGGTACCCAATTTTCAATTTAATAAGTCTTTGAGATTGATTGAATCAAATGAAAGTTGTCTAAGGTTCATTAATCTGATGAAAATCCACTAAATGATTGATTTATATGTAACTCATATATTAGACACCCCATCATTTGCACTTAAGATATTGCATATGCCTAGAGGAGAGGATGGAGATAGGGATGGTGAAGAGGGAAGTTATGGAGCTATTGAAGGTGTTAGTGAAGACGTTGACAAAGGAGTTAGTGAAGGACTTGATGAAGAGGTGGATGATGATGAGCATGACGAGGGTTTTATACAAGTAAAGATTCTCAATGACCATAAACTAGTTAAAATTGAGTCGACTAATTTTGGTAGTTTTGTTGATAATGATGAATATTCAAGCGGAGAAGAGCCTAATGAACCATTGCGAAGACCTACTAGTATTAGGCATAATCAATTCAATGAGGGGGCCTATTGGAGATTGGGGATAGAGTTTGGCTCTGCAGAAGAATTTAGAGATTTTGTTGTCGATTATGCGGTGTGGATAAGATACAATGTGAAGTTTTAAAAAGGTGAAAGTTAAAGGATCAGAGTGAGATATATTGAGGGATGCCTATGAGAATTATTTGTCGTTTGTGATGAGATTGAAAGGTGCTTCAAAGTGGTGAGATATAATCCTATGTGTAGGTGCTTTACGACCAACAAACCTAAATTGGTTTCAACTAAGTTCCCGATGAGAACTTTTAGGGAAAAAATACTTGAGAAGCCTAGTATATCGACGATGAAGATGGTTGAAGAATGCAAAGAAAAGCTCAATATATTTGTCAACTCATGCATATGTAGAGCTAGAAAGAGGAGACTGAGAAAAGAAAGAGAGAGTGATTATGTGAATGAATATGCCAAGCTACAAGGATACATTCTTAAGTTAAGGATTAGTAATCTTGGATCAAAAATTAAGTTAAATATGGATAGGAATGGAGAAACTTGTTTGTTACAGGTATGATATTTATGACATTTATTTATCATTTATTTATGAAATTTATTCATTTATTCATATATCTTTATCTGTTTTGTGTAGTTCAAAAGTCTGTATATTTGCTTTAATTACTTAAAAACAGGATGGAGGCATTTGAGGCCAATTTTTGGTATTGATGGTTACCTTTTGAATATTGAATTCCAAGGTAAGCTATTGAGTGCAGTTAGGAGGGATGGTAGAGGGATGTATCCATTGGCTTGGGCTGTTGAGAAGGTAGAGAACACAAATTCTTGGACATGGTTTATGAGTTTGTTGGCTTCAGACTTGGAATTGGATAGTGGTGAAAGATGAAAAATAATATCATATATGTAAAAGGTATTTTATTCTTCATTAATTAATAGTTTATTATTGTATAAATTATATATTAATTTAATATTTTATATTGTTATATGGATTGATAAGGGCAGTGGAAGAGACATTACCATATGTCATTCATCTAATGTGTGCTAGGCACATATACCATAACTGGCATATGAATTGGAACGGAAAAGATTTGCGAAAGTAATTTTGGAATTGTGCTTGGTCAATGTATGTTGAAGATTTTAATGAATAGTTGAAAAGATTGGATAAAATCAAACCTGGATGTGCATCATCATTGTTGGAATATCCTGGGAAGAGATGGGCAAGATGTCAATCCTTTGAATCGAAATGCCCTATTGTTGACAACAACATAAGTGAATCATTTAATGGATGAATCTTACTGACAAGAAATAGGCCAATTATTAACATGCTTGAAACAATTAGAATCATAGTGATGTAGAGGTATGCAGATAGGAGAGAATTTGTGATTGGTTGGAAGTCAGATGTTGCACCGAGGATTATTAAGAAGTTAGAGAAGAATAAGAAAGATGTTATGCAATGGAGCATAGTTTGGAATGGTGATGGAGCATATGAAGTTTCCAAAGGTGATAACAAATATATTATAAGGATTGGTAGACATCAATCATATAGTTGTCAGGCCTGAGACCTTTATGGATATCCTTACAAGCATGTTGTAAATGTTGCCACCGTTCTAAGCAATGGCCGAAAGCATATGTGGATAAGTTATGGCTTAATGTTGATGTAGAACTTATAAACCCCCATGCCAAAAGAGTTATGCCAGGAAAACCTAAAACAACTAAAAGGAGAGGAGTAAATGAGCCTATTAAGTTAAAAAATCCTAACAAATTGACTCAAAATGTTCAAGTACAAAAACGTACAAAATTTAACAATTTTGGCCATAATGCCAAAAAATATAAAAATCAAAGCTCAACTCAACCTGCTCAGCAATCTCAATAGGTATGAAACGTTCTTTGATTATTATGTATTGCTTCATATATCTAATGATCATTTATGTCATTTTTTGATTCATATTTATTAGGTCATCCCTGAGGTCTTTTCATAAGCTAAACATATTATTGTAGCAAGTCAACAAAGCAATATTATAAGTATATGACCATTACTAACATTATTGATTACTTTCATAAATGAATATTGTTAACGACATGTATGTTTGTAGGTTAGTACCTCTTCACGTAGTAGTAAACAGAAGTTTGGATAAGTTTATCCACGTCCATTCAAATTGTCCTTTTAACCAAGAGGTCTAAGGTTCAGAGGAAAACCTAGCATGACTTCTCAACAGTTATAAACTGAAGCAATGAGGAGGAGATCATCAATGAATCAACCAGCATATGATCAACCTTTTTAGTCATGTGCAAATGAAGGGAGCAATGTGGTTGATTCGTAAACTTTACATTAATGTTGTCTATATGTTATTGAAACTTTAGTTAACACATCCTTAGAAATTCTTTTGTATATGGACGGATAAATCCAATCACGTTTATATATAAACGCATTATGAGATAATCACTTTACTTATATAATCACTTTTATATATACTGTTCCAATTGTTGATTATTATATAATCACTTTTATACATTCTGCTCTAATTATTTATTATGATATAACCACTTTTACATATAATTGTTCATGATTTTTACAACTATTAATTAGGCATCATTAAGGTAACTTCATGAATAACAAAACAATAAAGACAAAACACAATGCACAATACTAAAACTTAGTACAAATGAGGATTTTTTATTCTTCAAAATTCAAGTTTTAAATAAAAAAGTATAAATTAGTTCTAGTTGTCCACAACAAACCATATTATAACACTCATTTATAAGTATAAAAACCCCTATTATGATAATTAATACAACAAATTTAAATTCATTTTTCTCTTTTGTCAATAAAACAATGTCTTCTTTCATTAACTTTATTTGCTCCTCAATTTCCAATGTTAAACATGATTCAATTGTGGTTTGTTGAGCCTCCTTTTTCAACGTATCTACTTCTTTCTTCAGCTTATGAATACTTCAATAGCTCTCTCGTTAAATTTGTCATCGTATCACTTAAAAAATCCACACCTTACAACCTAAAAGATAATTAATAATTAACAAGAAAAACATTAAACATATATACAAAAAGTTTTACCTTATCAAAACATAAACTTATAGGATATTGGGAGCATCCATAAAATCTTCTTCTTGGGTTATTATCACTCTATGAGGTTCTTAACGGTGCTCTTAAACCATAATAACAAATCAGATAATCATCACTTAAATTTAGTGTCATGTTAGTTGAAGACATTGAGTTCATATAATTGGTTAATCGCTGCAAAATTATATTAACTCTTAGTTCTCCTAATCAAACAACTAATCTTGAAACATGAACTTATAGGACAGAAAAGGAGCTATTAACCTATTCAACATGTTTTGGATTCAACGTGTTCACTAAATTGAAAGGTAATACAAACTTTCCCTTTTCTTTATAAAAATCATTGATGGCTAGATCAATGGTTCATGTCCATATAGGTTAGACATGCGCACAGTAACTCAACATGTTCCTCCACCACCATCATCATCACCGCCACTAAAAACAGTAGCCAACACCATGTCCTTTACATACAGAGACCCTTATAGTACACTCATTTAGTGTGAAAAATGCACAACCTATAACTTACAATAAAACATAAATTTTCACTATGAAGGAGCTCATAGAACCCCTTATTTAACCTTCCTAATTCAACATGTTTTTAGAGACATAACTCAAACAATAAATGGTACGCATCATTGGAAGGTAAATTCCAAACTACATTTCAAAAGCAACCCAATTCTATGAATACATAATCATTAAAATTCTGAATAAAGGGTAGAACATAATCAATTATAAAGATTATACTCTCCAATAACTGTCCAACATATCATTTATCAAACTGGAATCCAAAAGAGCCAATTAGATCATATGCATACCACCCAAGAAAGAAACAAGGATACAACTTTATGATTTAGTTACATTTCATTCTTCCCATCTCATCTCTGACATTCTTTAATTTGATTCAAATAGAAAATTCACAAGGGGATTTTCTCTAGCCATAAACAGTAAAAGTATCATCACATTAGAGTAATAAGAAATTGGGAGGAAAGGACGCCATGATTGACATGCATAATAAAGAAGTGAAATGTTTAGCATAATTGACTGAGAGAACCTTTGTACAATCAAATAATGCATTTAAACCATAATCTTATCTCTAGATATAGATTTAAAATGCATGAAATATATGCCATTTAATATGTTAAAGAAACTTTGTCATATAGATTAAGTCAGTGTTATCATGTGATATAATTGCTATGGCATGTCTAACAAGGCTAAAATTTTACCACCAAAAGAACAATTACACTTGATTTAGCTTATCTGTACAACAAATTGAAACTATTCTTTCAACTCACTACTTGCTGAGTCAACAATGGCACTTGACCATGAACACCTCTGATGAAGCTTCATTGACTCCAGACATTTATGGAGAAATATATGCCACATGCACATACAAAATATAGTATAGTAATAATGCAAGGCACACGATCATTTTAAAAAGAGGTTTTCACACCATCAGAATAATAACATATTTGAAATGTGGTATCCACACCATTAGTATAGTGTTAATGTAAGGCACATGATCATTTTCAAAAGTGTAACCAATCTAACACTACTTCATCGACAGATGCAACACCACAATATATTCACATTCAAAGTGAAATTGAAGATACAACAGATGAAGGTATAAAGAACTTTAGTGTTACAATACTTCAAAGTTGCACTCAAGTAGAGAAAAAGGAACAAATGATGAAGATACAATGGATGCAGGGCCGTTCCTATAGTTTTATAGGCCCTGAGTGAAATTGAAAAAAGGGGCCCAATAAATTGACAATATACTTAAGTTTACATATTTGTATAAAATATAAATGACTCAATTTATAAGTTTACATAACCAACTAAATATTAAATGATCATAACACTAACAAATACACAGA
>JANKOE010000204.1:37963174-37977712 GCA_026284465.1 Erythroxylum citrifolium
GCCACCAAGTATTGATTGGTTGGTAAAAAATATACGTAACTTATATATTGCAACCAAATAATTTTTGGTTGCAAAATATATATAATTAGCAACCATTTTACTATGGTTGCTGAGACCAAATTTTCTTGTAGTGATTCATGTATACTTAGGGTGGATGCCTATATATGCCACAATGATTGTCGGCCTCCTTATTACCTATGTCTTGATTCAAAAGCATCTTTGACAAGCCCCTTTCCTGATGACTAGGCAACCTACCCGACACCCCACGAAAACTCTCTAGTCAATATCCAATCCAACTGAAAAGTTCCCATGGAGCTAAGACTTTTCTCTTTTCTTCAAAATATTTTAAAATCCATATAAAGAAAAGAAAAAGAAATAACAGTGGAAGTTTATAAAAGTAACCTTTATTAAAAATTTTGATAGCATAACAGCTGTTATTTAATAAAACCAAAAATTTTAGGTTCCTGAAAAGCAATTCAAAATACTTCTAACCACTTTTTCTTTCTAATCTCTTAGGAAATTGGTGAACGCCAATCCTAGGTCAAGATTTCGTCAATTTATACTCCAAATCTATCAAAAATTGCACCTTTCTTCTTCCTCTTCTCCTTGGATGAATTCTCCCTCTTTCTCTCTTCTTTTCTCTCTTTCTTTTTAGTCCTCTTACTTTAATACTTTACACATGTCATTTTCTTATTAAGCATCTTAAATGACTCATCATCATCTAATTTAATGTTTCTTAAACCATATGGAGTCTTGTAATTGTTCAATAAATATGAGTCATTTAAAATTTATTAATTAACTCCATTTATGTAAAAAGACCAATTCGCCCTTTCATGGATTACTACACCTATAAATCATGTTAAATCCCAAAAATATTCCACAGCCATCTCACCACCAAATTGACCATGAGATACTTTAATTAGGATCAATACTTAGTAATTAGGTGCCTCAAAAATTTTGAATGGGTTTAAAATCATTATACCCGTTATTTTCCAAAAAGGGCATTTTTGTCCTAAACTTATAAAATTCCCGAAATTCATCCTATTGGAATTGTTTTTCGTCTGTTTCAATATCATTTGACTCTAATACCTATTATGGGTATTTTCACTTTTTTTTGAAGTTGGGTCCTTAAAATTCCTATTCAATTGGAAATACTGTTTACCTGGGTTCATTATTCATCTGAAAATTCTATTCACCCAAAATAAAATATATAAACAGATAGAAAGGAAAGTTCGGGGTTCTTCAATATTCATTTAATTTGAGAGATTAGCTACATATGATGCTAAGTCTAAAACTACTTGAACCTCATAAAGGGGTGCTTTTGGTTTTCTCCTTCACATTTTGGTTGATAAATTCTTTGCCAAAATTTTGATAATCTCCTTGTCCTCTTAATTTTTTTTTTGTATAAATAGTCCCTTGTACATCTATATCAACTAAGTTCTGACATGTTAGTGTGAGGTAACATAAAAGAATTGCATCACCATTTATAATGAATAATGGTGATGCAGGCACTTAAGTAGATCTTTTTGTCTTGCCCAAGCTTCATAGAATGCTTTCCTTTTGTCTTTGTCAAACATTGAATTTACCTCCTCAATATGATGATCTTATATATAGAGAAAAATCTCAATATAAATGCATCGTACATTTGATTCCATTTCTGAAAAGAGTTTGCCTCAATGGATAGCAGTTAGATTCTCGCTCTCTCTCTCTCTCTCTCTCTCTCTCTCTCTCTTATGCATAATGAAAAGTACCTCATTTAAAGCTCAATTGTGATGCCAATTAGGAAGTGTCTAGATCATCAAATAGAGCTCCTTTATAAATACGATCATTTCTTCTTTAACTGATTTACTAAAGGATAAGAGCATTTAGAAATATATTTGCTTTAACTCATAGTTCCTTACACTTTGGCTGAGTTTAACACACGAGGGACTTACATTAATCACAGGTAATTAGATGTCTCTTATGCACATCCTTTTTAGTTATTGCTACTTCATATCCGCAATAATATTATCTTGATTAGCAGCCATCTCTTCTCTCCTTCTCCTATATTATGTCTACAAGTTCGTTTAATTTTAGGATCAAATTAAAGTAGAATTTCCAAGTTATCACTCTTGGATAAAACTAAAACTAACACAAATAGTAATTAAATAGTTTCTTGACAACTTCACCAAAAACTTAATCTACTAAATCTATAAGCGTACATAATCAATTATAACAAGAAATTAAAACTAAATTAATTCCAGAGTATATATCCCATAGGAATTATATCACAATATCCATTAAATCTAGTTGAAAAATAAAAATTAATAAGTAAAAAGGACAATTAATTCACTAAAGTAATGAAAACAATTCAATTAAACTAGAGAAGGAAATTTAATGAAGCAAATGTTAGGGATTTAAGATTCACTTATACAGAATTCCAATTATTAAACAAGATTGATTATCTAGGTCACAATAACAATTAAACTAAAGTATATATGACTTCTCTTAAAGCACACAAGTATATTTGATTAGGTAACTACCACCTTTTGATGCACAATTTAACCTAATCAAATTCATTAAACATAGTGAATCTATTTGGTTGTAATAATAATCTAGGATACTTTCATTTTTTAACACTAAATTGTTTATTCTCTTAATATATATATATATATATATATTACTTCAACTCTCGTTCTTTCATACAATCCCTAAGATCGAATCTATAGTAATCAGGTATAAACTCAACAATTGAGAATAAAGAGAATAAATTTAACTATTAATAACCAAATAACGTATTGATAATTAAAATATCTATTAAAAGCTACATCCCTAACCCTAACTAGGGTTTCTAACCATCGAAATATAAGGAAAATGAAACATAAATAAATCAATCTCAATATAAAGGAAAGAATAAAAGAAAATATTAAGAGAAATTGTCATTAACTCCTCTAATCTATAGAACTTTTATATATTAAGAATCAGTATGTAACTGTTACCTAACACCAAGTTGTAATATGTGCCAATTTTGTTCTATAACTTTCTTTATAAAAAATTGATGAAGCCAACTTTGATCAATTGCACCACTCTAATACTAGTTTTGTTCTAGTTCTCATCCTCAATGAACTTCATAAAAGGAAGGCACTTGTCTTCTTAGCAAGTATGGTTCCTATTATGTTGACTTTTACCAACTTCTCCATTTTTTAACATCTTTGAATTAGAATAACATCCAATTTCTTACACAAAGTTTTTACACATATTGTTATCTATTAAAAGACTTCAAAATCTCTTTGATTGGACATTTGTAGAGGAAATCATAATCAATTCCATGTTTTCTACTTAAAATCATCACCTATATGACAATAAACTAAACATATGAAATCATCATATAATCCTTATAAAACATGATACAAAAGTGTTAAATACTAAGTAATTTGACCTTAAATAATATGTAAAATATAAAATTATCAATAATCATTATGTTTCTTTATCTAGTTAGTATAAATATGTAGAGAAAATTTTTTATACTTCACATATGCAAATAATGTCTTTCAAAGATTCAACCAGCCTTTTTCTACATAAACAACTTATTTAAATTAGGTATATATTACACATTACTATGAAGCAAACAATAAAAGTAAGTAATGATGAGACAATGAACATAATAAATAGTCTAATTACAACTATCATCGTCTTTCACCATAATATGAAAGAATGAAGCAAGAATAAAATTAATTAATTACACATTTTTATCACTAATGAAGGTCAAATTATTACCATGATCAATGCTCAAATTTCTCATAATTTTCACATTTTATTATTATCCATAAGATTAGAAAAAATTTCATCATTTTTATTATGGTCAATAGTCATATGCACATAAGTTGTAAAGGACTAACAAGGATGGTTTATTCACCATTGAGACTCGTATGCCACTTTCAAATTCTAGTTTATTTATTGCTCTAAAAGAACTTTTTGAATTATTAGTAGAAAGAGATTTCACTAATGGAAAGCGTTCAACGCTTTTTAATATCCTTTTCATTTATAAATATTTTTCAAATATTTTTTCTATAAAGATCCACCAACTAGAAGCTTGCTTGTTCTTTTTAACACGCTAACATATACGTAAACCTTTAACAATTTTAAGCATAGAAGTCTGATCATTCTCAATCCAAGCCCTCTAAAGGTATCCTATGTACATATGAAGTCCATTATTTTATTAATACTCTAGACCCATCACATATCAAAGGAATTCACACTGCATACTTTTTAGTTTCCTTTATAAATTGCTATGAATCTCATTCCTACATAAGTTCATTCTTTTCCTTCACACTAGTTCGATGCTTTCCTCTTTACTACTTTCAAGTGAAAGTTTATCATCTTTATAATCCTCATACTCACTTTGAACACCCATATAATGATATGGTTTGTTTCTCGTACTTGATGATCCACTAAATTTATCATTGGCTACTTTCCAATTGGTCACACACCCTTTAATAACATCATTCAAGCCAAAGCTACTTGTAATCTTCTTTGTAAATTACTTACCTTCTATAATACTACCACAAAGTCATCATATGTTAAAGAATCTAAATATGATATCTCGTCCTCCTTATCATTCATCTCAATTGAATATAATTTACTATCTAAGCTTAAATTATTCCCATTAACTATCTCAATCACAACGTCTACCAGCAATGGATTGTGGACTTCAACTTCTTAGTTGTTATTGAGTATGTTTGTTTATATTGCCACGTTAATTTTTAATGAAACATCGCCAAGAATAACAACATTTTTATGGTATTTATGAAACAAATTCCTTGTTAGATTACTTGAGATAATCTCTAAATATTCATTCCCATCATTGCTAACAAAATCATGCCCTTCTTTATCACTAAAATTTGTCATTTCTCCGTACATATTATCAAAGCATATGTAAAATAATTTTAGTTCCATGACGTATATTATCAACCATAGGAAGTATTTCATTTTTTTATATAGTAATCAAGTCCATTAGATAACTTATATCTTCATGTGAGAACTTCTAACTCATGGCATTTATAATTTCGAAGTGTCTTAGCAAACATAAACAATTTAAACATGGAGACAAGCAGTGACGGAGCCAGAAATTTAAGATAAGAAGGCCCAAATATTTAATTTTTTAAATTTTGGGGGCTCAATGCACCACTAACCTCTAAATAACCCCGTCCTAATCTTTGGGGTGGGGGCCCAATACACCACTGGCCCCCACCTACCTCTGGAAACAAGTAGGTGGTTACGATTCTTTTCCCACCTACATGCTTTAATTGTTTTATATTCACAATCATTTGAAATCAAATAATAATAAATGAATATTACTAATCAACGTTATTATTAAATTAGTATTTACCCTAAACAACTAATAAAAGAAGACAACAGAAAAGGTGATACATAAATATAAATTTTTTACCAAATTTAGAATTGTTAAGAAGGAATATAAACTAATGTTTCTCTTATCTTGTCAAAACCCTAAAACTCAAATTATTCAATTAATATCAATAATACACAATAAAATATTAACATCTCTGACTTTTTCAAGTTTGTAGATCACCACAATAACAATTTGTGTTATGACTATCAATTCTTAAACCACTTATCAATTTACTTTTGAAAATTCAGAATAGCAAGTTCACCCTTAATAACAAAGACAAGATGGGTGTAGTAATATTATGTTGTTTTTTTTATTGCCCATTAACTCGATCTGCCTTTCAACTTTTATTTGATTATTCCCTTTTAAAAAACTTTTATTTGATTATTTGTTTCTTTAGGATATTATGCTTTTGACTCAACTTATTTGTACGTTTCCTTTTGATCTTTTCTATTTTCTTTCATTTATTCTAAATTATATATTTGATGGTAATTATAGGAGGTCATTAATTATAAGTTTCTATCATATAACTTTGCATAAAGAATACATTAACAAAAGTGTTAAACGAAGCCGGAAATTATGCTAAATACGTTATAAATAGACATATTTAGCATTCAGTAACAAAAATTTAAAGTTTTAATTTGCTTTTTTTTATAGTAAAGCTCATAAATGTATATAGATAATTAACCTAAAAAATAACAGGAATGATTAGCGAACTATTGCATTTACTTACTACTTGATATTCCTGTAAGTTATGTGTGCCTACACTTACTATGTTCAAAGTCGGCAGATTTGTGTTCCCTAATGTACCTAGCCTGCAAGATAAGTGGTCAAAGTGCTGAAATTTTTCTTGACATCATTGTTCCAACAATCGAATCAGTGTAAAATAAGAGAGAGAAAAGTGATTACAGGTTTAAATGTTGTAATGACTGCTCACTATTCTTATGATGATGCTTGTTTATATAAATATCATGCAATTGTGTTCGATGCAATTTGATTACAAGATCTGAATTTAACAAAATGTTAGGTATAACATACCAAGTGTTTAGAAAATATCATCTAATGCATGAATTACACTTAAAATATAGAGAATTATGAATCTCTGATAAAAATTTAAATTGTTTCCAGTAAAATAAATGTTTTAAAAAGAGAATTATGTACTTTTGTTTTATCTTTAAACTAATTTCAATTTTTGACCTTCACACTTTTTCTATAAATAAATTATTAGAAATATGAGGTAATCAAGTGTATCTTTTTATTTATTTGAGCTTGATATATATTTTTGTATGATTAATTCAGGTTAGATCACTAACCTTATTGCGGAAGCGATTTAATCTTTTTGTTGCCTTCTACCCACGTAATCCCAGTCTCCCAAGATATCAATTTCTCTGACAGATTGGCCATCGGTGTGTGCAAGATTTAAGGTGTGATATTTACGGTGACTCTAGTAGCCACTGAGGAGATGGTGTTCGTGAGTCTGGGATTACGTGGGTAGAAGGCAACATAAAGATTAAATCGCTTCCGCAATAAGGTTAGTGATCTAACCTGAATTAATCCTACAATGGTATCAGAGCGAGGGTATGTTTTAGCTTCTGCCTCATTTTTTCTATTAACAATCAGTTTATTATTATGCTGTTAACAATTAGTTTGTTAATTGAATTACGATTATGTTACCAAGTATATGATCCTTAAAAACACACATGAACTTTTTTCTGATACAACCGCATCAAGTCAGATTATTTACATTAGGAGACCTATTCAAACATACCTCACTCCATCTGAAGCACTTCTCCACCGATTGTGAAGAGCGTTGGCTCCATGGATGACACTGTAGGTCATTTCTTCAGCCGATCTACGCGATACAGCAGAAATCGCCATGGAAGCAATCACTCATGGCCACGCGTGTGAGTCACGCACAACCTATTGAGTGGCGTTGACGGCGTGGTGGACATCGTTCACATCTTTTTCCACCGATCTATACGATGGCGGTTTTAAATCGAAAAACTTATGACCACTCCTGTGTGGAGTGATGTCTTTTGGAGTCGAGATTGCTGGCTGGGCATCGATCTGCTTTTCTCTTTGACTCCCAGCGGCAACGCAGATAGATGGGGGAGGGTGGAGTGAGGGACAGATAAAAGCAAAAAAAAAATTCCTCTTTTTGGTTTTGTTACAGAACGTAGAGCTTCGTTTAAGAGGAAGATAAAACGATGACAATGATTATTTAAAGGCTAAGACAAGAGATAGAGATAGGCTTTAAAGGCTTTAAAAGAAAGTATGATGCGCAGAAATACATTAAATGCTATAGATAAGTTTTTTGTTAGTGGGTGTTTTTTATATGTGTATACGTTTGTGAGCTCAAATCCTCTGTCGAAGACAACGGTGTCTTATTGTGTCTAATGCCCAAACGACGTCGTTTGGGCATTAAATTTGTAAGAGAATTGGACATATATGAGGCACCTGTGGGACCCACCCACAGGTGCCGTTTTTAAAGTTGCGGCTAAAGCTTTCAGCCACTTTTCTTTAAATTATTATATTTAACATGTTCCTGTACTGCAAAAGTTTCAGAATACATGTTACGTAAACATTTGGGTACATGTTTATGTATTACGTCGTTTAATTAGTATTAGTATTATTATTATTATTATTATTATACAACTTGTATTAATTATTCTTACAAATTATTATTATTATTATTATTATTTGTATTGATTATTATTTAAATTTATTATTAGCATTTGTAAAAATTTATGATTATTATGGCTTATTATATTTATTATTATTATATAAATTGTAATTTTTATGATTCCAATTAATTAATATTATATTATTTTTGAAAATTTTATTACCATTTAAATAATTGTATGCTTATGATGTCTGATTATTTTAATTCTTATTATTATTATTATTAGTATTATGATATAATTTGTATTTATATAGTTTCACTATTATTATTATTATTATTATTATTAATGATTCAAAATTTTATTATTAATATAATTATTTTGATTTGTAGTTATTATTAATCAAATTTATTATTACAAATTATTCGAATTTGTTATTGTTATTAACATTATTATTGTTATTATTAATTATATATAATTTGTATTTATTATATACAAATTATGATTGTCTTAGTATTATTATTATTATTATTATTATTATTATTATTATTATTACTATTTGTAAATTGTATTTATAATTATAATTATAATTATTATGATATAAATTGTATTGATTAGTATTATAATTTATTATTACAATTTAATCAAATTTATTATTATTATGTGTACTTATAATTATTAATATTATTATATAATATTTTTAATATGATTCATTATTATTATTATTATTATTATTATTATTATATAATTTGTATTTTCATGATGCAAATATATTATTAATATTATTATATTATTATTTTTGTTGTTGTTGTTGTTATGGTTATGATTATTTATTTATAAATTGTATTTAGTATCATTCAAATTTATTATGACTTATTATTATTATTATTATTATTATTATTATTATTACAATTATTATATTTCAAAACAATTAAAAATAGTAAGAATGATAAAAGAAACCTTAAGGTTTGATTATTATAATAATAAATAATAACTATTATAAAAATGAAGGTTATTATGATTATTATTCATATGAATATTATTAATATTACAAATCAATGATAATTGTTTGACAACCACAAAACTTATCGTCAGAGGTGGACGAGCCATCGCTCTCGCGAGTCTAGCAGCGTCGCCCTCGCGAGCCTGGCAGCCATCCAGCCACACCAGCGCAGGTATTTAATATTGAAACCTCTGTTACTATTGTTCTGCCAACTTTAATATTCGTATTCAATTCCAGAAACATGTAACAATTAAATAAGCAATTTATTTATTGATAAGAATAAGAGTAAGTAGACAATTAATAAATATGAAAACATGAAACAATTAAATAAATTTGATAATTAATAAAACCAAAATTATTTTTGACAATAAAAAACATATTTATTATTTATCAAATTTGAAAACAACTAAAATAATTAATCAGAATAAAGAAATATAACGCTTTTATTTTTTATGATAATAAAATTTTTAATAATAATAATATAAAAATTGATACAGAATAAATATATAGATCACCAAAAATGGCATTTTCATTTTGTCCTTATTAGCAATTTACTGATAATATTTAATAATATTAATAAATAATTAATATTTTTAATAATAAGAATAAGAGCAAGTTGAAAATTATTAAATATAAAAAATGTTAAGAAATTAAATTAATCAGAATAATTAAACAACTACAATAAAGTTTAACACTAATGAAATGGTAATAACCATAATAATTTTTAAGAATTATATAATGGTGAATAACAATTACTTAACAATGATATAAGTAATTATTTATTATTATGTCTAATTATTATTATTATTATTATTATTATTATTATTATATCATTTTTATTTATTATTATTAAATACAAGTAATTAAAATTATTTTTATTTATTATTATTATTTATTATTATTATTTATTATATTATTATTATTATTTAATTATATTCGAATTTATTATTATGATGTCTTATTATTATTATTATTGTTATTTTGATTTGTATATAATTTGTATTTATTATTATTCAAATTTATTATTACAATTATTACTATTATTATATGATTATTATTATAATTATTTGTAGTTATTATTATTCAAATTTATTATTACAATTTCTTAAAATTTATTATTATTATGTCTTTTTATTATTATTATTATTATTTTTATTATTATTGTTATATGGTAATTATTATCCTTATAATTAAATAATAAATTATATAATAATATTAATAAATTATTTAATAATATAATAATTAATTAAATTATTGTATTTATAATTAGTATTATCCTTATTATGATTATTGTTAGTATTTGTATTATTATGATTATGATTATGATTATGATTGTTATTAGTATTATCGTTGTGTATTTTACTTATTTTATATAATTATAATAATAAAAGATTATTATTATGATTGTTAATATTATTGATTTTTGTATTATATTATTCTTATAACAATAATTATTGTTATTAAATTTATTAAATTTATTAAATTTATAATAATTATTATTATCATTAATTGATTATTATTAGTATTATATTGGATGTGATAATAAATTTAATTTATTATATTAATTTCTATTATTATATGAGATCTTATTAAAAAACCAAAAATAATTTTATTAGTATTATTATTAGGATTATTAATAAAATTCCCTTTTGGATATTTCATTTAATTTTAGTAATTAATTCTATTAGGAATATTTGAATAATTACTATGACCCTAATTATGAATAATATTATTTGTATGATTATTATTTTTATCCTTACTATTAATAATAATATTATTAATGTTTGTTTATGATGATTATTAATGATTTTATAATTGTTGGGGCCAAGATTTTTTTTAAGGAATAAGCATGATTAGATTAATTTTTTATTTTTAGTAGTTTGTTTATGTTGGGATTAAGTAGTTTGTTATGTGAATAAGGTTTGTGAAGTTGGTTAAATTGAATTTAAGTGTTAAGGTAGTAAGTTTGTATAGGGGTAATTTAGGAAGAACACTTAATGTTAAAAGGAGTAAGGCTTAGAAGGAGGGGTAGATGGGTCTTTTAAGCTTGATTAAAAGAAAGAAGGAAAGAAAAGCAAATTTTTTTCTTTGTTTTGAAAGAAGGGAACGAAATTTTCACGGTAAAAAGAGAAGTGAGTTTCGGTTGAGAGGGAAAGAAGAGAAGAAGAAGAAGATAGCATAGGGATTTATTGTTCTTGGCTTTGGAAGAGAGATTTTAAGAGCTTTTGAAGAAGGAAAAAATAAGACTCTGTCGTAATCTTCCATTAGAGAGAAGAAGAAAAAATCGTGGGTGGATTTGTAAGGTAAGTTGTTTCAAATTCTCTCTTACGAAATTTGGTTTATTATGAATAGTTGATTGTATGGAGATGATTGTGGTTTGCTGATACTGATTTAGGTCATTTGTGAACTTTGTATGTTTAACAATGGGAAAATGAAAGAATGCTTGTATATTGTTCGATGAAATGCCCCACCCTGTTAATGCATGTATATTGTTCGATGAAATGCCCCAACCCCCCTTTTAATGCATGTATATTGTGTGTTTATTGTTTACAGAAAATGTTAGGCTTGAGCCATAGTGAAATGGTCTATGTAAGAGAAAACTTGTATTTGACATCACTTTTGTGATATGAAACAACATTATCAGACATGGGTAATTCTTCCATCGTCATATCCAAGAAGCATAACATTAATTTCAGTAACAATTGCATGAACAATAGAGGCAAAGATGCAAAAGTTTTGGTGTGTTTCTTTACCAGTATTTCATTCCCCCTAATGATCGGTTTCATAAAAAATAAGTTGTTTGATTAATATTCTTTGAGAGGTGTAAAGCTATGTCCATCGTACAACTGAAAAGAAACAGTTATATTAGAAAGGATACAAATATATTTATGCAATGGAAATTGTTACAGCATCATATTTTATATGTCATGAACAATGTTTACGACACTATGTCCCCAAAAAACTATCATTCAAAGATTGCATATCCTGGACCATCGTTATTTTCATTTTGTAGTGATGGATAACAATGATGCTTTGTAATGTCTAAATTTTTTGACTGACGAGAAATTTATGTATATTTATTTATATAATTTGGGTTCTTTATTTCTCAAATATGCAGGTTCGACCATCACAATGCCCCCGCGAAGACAAAGACAATCAAAGGAAAGCATAGAAGCTGAGGTTAGAGGGGTTAATGCTGCAGACATTGCAGGTGTATATGATGCCCTTTTTCCCATTTATTCCGAGGAAGAAGGAGAGAGGTATAGGCAACTCCTGACTAAGAGCATTGAAGTTCCAATGTATTTTAATTTTGAGGTGCTAGATGACATAGGGTTGACAGATATATTTATGACATTATGTCGGAGAGGTAGATGGGACCATTTTGTGCGAATGAATTACCCTATTTACCGTGACCTGACACTGGAATTCTTCACATCTTTGAGGTTTGCCTCAAGCACACCTTGTAAATTGTGGTTTAGATTACGAGGGCATGTGCGTTTTATGGATGAGAGACTGGTACGATCTATATTTGGGTTTGCAGAAAACGATGTTGATGATGCGCATCAGTCGTTCAACCCTAGGTCGTATTGGAAATATTTAACAGACCTGGATGAGTATGATCCACACATTGCTTCCAATGCTCAAATTATTAACGCAGAATTGAAGCTGCTACATAAATTCATTTGTGGTATTGTGTTCGGGAAATGGCAAAGTACAAAATGCTCGCAAAAGGAGCTTTTCCTATTATGGTGCATCGAGCATGGACATAAGCCGAACATGTTCGCGTATCTTTCTAAAACTTTGATGGATATAGTTGGGAGAAGGGGGAACAGCCTGCCAATGGGTTATGTAGCAACGGCAGTGGCTGAATGGTTTAGGTTTGATCTTAGCCAGCTAGACATGCTGAGTAATAATTTTTTCGATGTGCCGTACCTGAAGCGGTGCGAGATTATAGTGGACAAAACCATGCAGCTACGAGATCCTTCAACTCGTACAGCATTGAAGCGCAGGTTGGCAGTTGCAGAGTCAAGTGAGAGATGCCAGGCTATTGAATATGGTTCGGAGAATGAGGGGCCACAACAGCAACCACCACAGCTGTTGCCAATTCAACAGGAACACGAACAACAGTCGCAACCTGATTTGGGCATGCTTTATCAACTTTGTCTTGATAACCAAAAACTCATGCTTGACAACCAAAAACTCATGCTTGACAACCAAAAACTCATGGTTGATAACCACAGAAGTACATAGCAGCAATTGGATGACATTAAGGAGCAGATGAGTGGCCTGAACCAGCGATGGGTATATCTTAATGATCGAGTGAACGATATTACCGAGGATCTGCAATACATTGAACAATGTATGGAAAAGGCTTGGGAGGTGCAAAGGTTGGACGTGCCATCTCCATCTTCATCTACTCGTACCAAGTGCAGAAGGTTCCGCTCCCTAAATTGTGGAAGTAAGACACTTGTGCTTTTCCTAAATTCTGCAACTTTTACATTTGTAAAAAACCTTTGTCACAACTTTATAAATGCATGACTATATATTTGTTGTAATTTAGAGATGCTTTCTTTATTGAAAATGCCTTTGTATCTTTTACCAAATTATTCGTGTTACTTTTAGTTACTGTTTTCGAAATGCGTTGCTCTGTATAATCTTCACTATCATTAATCATGTGACAACATTTTGATTAAATGCGTTTTCTTATTAATATTCGCAGTGAATCTTAATTGCAGAGTAGGGATTCTTGAATTCTGTGATTCTACAAAGGTTGCAGCTTGAAGCATACTTCAACTTCTAGTTTTCTGTTGGATTGCAAGCTTGACCATTTTGGACTGATTGTAGTAGTGTAGAAATTGACTCATCAGGTCATGCTTGTTTTTTGTAGTTCTTTTTCAAGCTGTATGACAATGTTGGAGGTGATACAATAGTGATGATCCTGTTGTGTTCAGTTTTGTAAGGCAGGACAAAGGAAAAATTGGAAAACATCAGCAATAAAAACTGATGCACCCTATTTGTGCAGATTTCTTATTATGTCCATTAAGTTCATATTGCAGTGTTTATTTGTTATGCTGAGCGGAGTAACAATCACTTCCTATAAAATACCAATATTTAACAATATCTTAGTTAACGTTTTATTACTATTATTAGTATTATTATTATTATTCTTATGCTTATTCTTATTGTTGTTGTTGTTATTATTATTATTATTATTATTATTATTATTACTTATGCTTAAAAAATTTATTATATGAATTACAAATGTCTATTATTAGTCATTACATGATTAAATTCTGTATTATTATTTGTAGTTGTTGTTTATGTAATTGAATTATATAATTCAATTATTTCCTATATAGTTTCCTATATTTTCAAATTTGATATATTAATTTTTAAAATTGAAAATTAATACCACACAAAACATTGTTTAAACCTAATTCAAAATAATCGAGTAAAATCACTCAACTTCTCAAGTGCACATCGACGGGATTACACTCACCTACTCAAGTGCACATAAATTTCCAATT
>JANKOE010000204.1:38092261-38103705 GCA_026284465.1 Erythroxylum citrifolium
ACCGGTAATTCCTTGCAAAGCGTTCTGGACAATTTCGAGAGAGAGAGCTAGATTTTGCATTAAGATGATAGTTAGATCTTTGGTAGCTTTACAAGCATATTGATCATGAATCATCAATTGTATTTTTGTAACTCTTGTAAAGGTATTTGATGTAATATTGATATGTTAGTAAAGCTATTGGTGGAAATTTTGTATGAACTCACTTTTGAGATAAAAATGAATGAGGAACTTGAAAGTTCCCCTTTTTCAAGCTTTTGTGATTTGTGCCATATTGAATGTGTTGAATTGTGAATGTCATTAATGAATGATTTGAGATTTGAAAGTTTAAAGTAATGAGGAGGGTTTTCAAATGGTTTCGAAATGGTGTTGAGGTTGAAGGATTGTCTTTGTTAAGCTTAGGAGTATATTTGATTTTTGGAAAAAAGCTGGAAAAAGGTCTTGAAAGAAACCTGGACTTGCTATCCAGGGTGTGTCCGTTTAACGGACACTCTCGGGTGGATTTGGTGAGCGCCTCCAGCTTGTGTCCGTTTAACGGACATACGTGTCCGTTTAACGGACCTTCTCGGATGTTCTGGTCTGTCTGTCCAGTGTCTGTCCGTTAAGCGAACATGTAAGTCCGTTTAATGGACATGCTCGGATAAGCACAGGGTTTTTGCTCAACATGTGTTCGTTTAACGGACATATGTGTCCGTTTAATGGACAGGCTCAGGAAAATTTGAGCATTCTGACCATTTGGTGTCCATTTAACGGACATCCTCGGGTTAGCTTTAGGGTTTTGCGATTTTGTTGTTTTCGAAGCTGCTTCTCGTTGTCTTATTCGATTTAGGGTTCGTTGGGATAACCTTATAGGTTCTCGCTAGTGTTTTCCGTTTTGGGTTCGGATCGTTGGGCTTCGGGAACAGGGCCCAACATCTTTTTCTAGCTCAATGGTGAAAGGCGTGTTCTTAGAAACAACAAAACCTTGAGGTCTTGGGTTCGAGTCGTGGCCTCATCCTTGACCAAAGAGGACAATACTAATTGATGGGGGTACTGAAGTTAGTGTTAGAATCGACCCGGTACTCGGTACTGAAGTTGGTGGTTAGAATCCACCCGGTACTTGGACCTGGGGTCCAACAAATACATTAAATATAGGGTAAAAATATAGTCAATTAATCATCTATCAAAAAGCCATAATTGTCATGTACTTCTGCAAATGATTACTTCCTATTGGAATACGTGGGTGTTTGCTGAAGGATGTATCCGTAACTTTGGCACAATTGGGTGAGTTTTTTAATCAATTATGTTGTAAGAAATTGAAAGTAGAAGAGCTTGAAAAAATGGAAAAAGAAATAGCTTTGATTCTATGTAAGCTTGAATTACTACTCCCCCGTCTTTTTTTGATGTTATGGTGCATTTGGCAATTCACTTACCATAAGAGGCAAAATTTTGTGGACCATTTCTATTTGGATGGATGTTCCCTATTGAAAGTTCATTTATATTAACTTTTACTTTTTTTTTGCTTAAGTTATTAGTTAGTAACAATTGATCTTTTTTTCAGATTTTTAGGCTCTCTTACGCATAATAGAGATTGACCTAAAGACTCTATTGTAGAGGCTTATATATCGAATAAATGCTTGACATTTTGTTCAATGTACTTAAATAAAGTCGAGACAAGATTTAATAGAGAAGAATGTAACTTTGACTTTGATCAAGATGATGGCTTATTAGTTTTCTCCCAAAAAGTAAGGTCACTTAGAACTGGAAAATATGTGGAGTTAACTAAAGACAAACTTGAAAGTGGCCATTGGTATATTTTGAACAATGGTGAGGAAGTTGATTTATAGATAATGTATATTACTTCTCATTCATTATTTCATATTTAAATATAGGATTAAACCTATATTTTCTGACATCTATTTACATTTTTAAATAGAGAGCACAAAGAAGAGATTAAAAGCAAAGGGGTTGTTAATGTTAAAGGAAGATATAAGAGTAACTCCCTATCATGGTTTAGGGTTCGAGTAAGTTATTGATAGAATATTAGAACTTATGGAAATTTGTAGGTGAGATTAACTTTTAATTATTTTTTCTTACATATGATACAATTACATAATTGTAAATTGCTAGAGTCGATAACAACATTATATGCTTTGGCATGTGGGCCTCATATGTGTGGCAAAAAATATACATGGTACATTGTTAATGGAGTTAGATTTCACATAAAGAATCATGAAAGTTGACTTAAAAGCCAAAATTGTGGTGTTGTTATTGAGGGATAACATAAAAACAATTTTATTGACTTCTATTATGCCATCTTAAAAATAATAAAGTTGCATTATGTCAAGGATTAAAAGGTTATTCTATTTAAGTGCAAATGGTTTAATCTTGGTAACAAAGAGATGAACATAAAAGTGAATGGAAATATTACTAGCATCGTTGTTAGTAACATATGGTATGATAATGACCCTTTTATGCTTGCTGAAATCTTGTTGATTTTTGTGAAGAAGAAAATAATTAAAGGAAATGAAGAGAGTAAATGCAAGAGCATTGGGTTCATTAAAAAAGAAAAAGTGTATTGACTAACTGGATAAACTGGTTTATTGAAAACCGATCAGTTCTTTAAAAACTAGCCGATTTTTATACATAGAGATAATTAAATGAAACCGGACTAGATAGCTAGCCAGTTTAGACTATTTCTGGTCAAATCAATAGGTCCAATCCAGTCTTTAAAACATTGCATCCAACTTTATTCTTTGTAATCTCCTACTTTTTCAAAGAATTTGGAGTTTCTCATCCTCCACATATAATGCACCAACATAGCAAAACCAATTTTAAAGACCCTATGATCCTCCCTAATAGTCCATCTTAATTCATTAGCTCAAGTTAAGCAATTCAACTAGCTAAGATTTCTAGTTTGTAGTCCAAAATTGTTGAGAAATGCACATCATAGATGTCTAGTATGAAAGCACTTGAAAAATATGTGATCTAATGTTTCATTTTCTCGAGTACATAAAGGACAAATTTTATCTGGAATTTGAGACTTGATTCTATCTCCGATTCCCAATTTATGAAGTGATGTTAACCATACGATGAAAGAATGAGCTGGAATTATACCTAATCCCCATATCAGCTTATAAAGAAAAAATTTGACAATATGACCAAGCAGCAATTAATTGTAAGATTGTATTGTAAATTCATGAGACTTATGAAGTTCCCATCTAATTTCATCTTCTTGGATCTGGTTTGGAGAGGATGTTGGCCAATGTTCTACAATTGATATGATTCCCTAACTCATATGGAAAGGCCAATGCTAGTTGTTATTTCGAATATGTACCTACACTTTAGTATCTTTAGGGATAAAACCTGTTAAAGATGAACAGAGTTAAGTGTTACATAGAGGACCTGGATCATGCCAATGATCAAACCCAAATGTAGTGCTTTTTCCATCTCGAATGTAATGTTTGATATGAGTTGAAAAATACATAAATTCTCAATATTTATTTTAAATTTGAGTTGAAAATTAACACTTGTTTAAATTATGTTTGTCTCATTATATTACTAGTATAATGTTTTAGTTTACTCAAAAGTCAATTCTTGTAAGTATTATAAATGTTTACTCTTATAAGTATTTTAAAAAGGGGTAATGGAAAGTCAATTCTATATCGTTTTCATCTTTTTATATTTTACCCTCGACTCTTGAATCATACTTCTAAAAAATTTAAATCTTAGAACTTATAAAAACATTACTCTTGAGCTCAAGATATTTACCCAACATTCGCACTTCAAAAGTTTAATTAATGTTCTACGAAAGTTTACATTTAACTGTAAAAACTAAAAGCTAAGGATTTATAATGTAAAACTTAAAAAAGAAAAGAAAAGGTTCAAGGAAAAATACTTATTATCCCTATATATTTACAAACTCTAGTTTCCAATCGTCCCCAAGTGATCCTTTAATCATCAACCATGGGGTAAGGAATAGCCATAAATATACAAAAGACAGACATTTATGGCCCATAAACCAATTGTAATTGAGATTAGATTATGATTTTAAAGATATTTCAAATTGAATCAAAAGTTCATAATTCAATTGCATTGTTAATTTTTTAATTACAATCAAACTGAATCATATTATTGAGTTTAGTTCTAAATTAATTATATGCAAAATTATTCAAATCAAATTATATAATAATTAAATTAAAAATAACATGTTATAATTTTACCTTTTATAATGTATTTTAAATTTGAGTTCATTAATTTTAAGCGTATAAAAGCTAATGTTTGCCTACTTGAACTTTGGTCGATTGAGTTCATTAATTTGTAGTCTTTTGAACAAAATGTGTAAATGAATAAGTATTATTGATAATTTAGCTTCTAAGAAAGAATACCATATTCTAATTATTAGTTATCTCTATATTTTATAACCTTTACTTAGTTAACAATAAAACATCCTAAGCTCCAAAACAATTGTCATCATTTTCAAGATCCCATTTATGATCATGCTTTTATTCTAAAGTTAGGGTGACATATCAAATTAGGATTTCTAATTAGTTTTATTTTCAATTTTCACAATCTTTTTTTGTTGTTATTTACACTATAACAAAGTAGGCAATAGACTACGAAAAAAACGTAGCCATTATTCCAAAAAAATTACCTATAGGTATTGGTGACATTTGTATTTCGTTGTATGAAACGTCACCAAATTTTCTTAGTTGAAAATTATAGCCGATGTTTCCAAAAATTGTAGACAAAAAGTATTAGCAACAAAATAGTTTCGTAGCTAAAGAACAAAAAATGTAGCTAAAAATCAATCATATGTTGATGTTGGCAGAAAAAGCTGGCTTCAAATAATTGGCAATGAAAATAAAATGTAGTTAATAGTTTTTTGCTACATATTTGTCCTTCGTAATTACATTGTATTTGCTACATTTTTTATAACGTAGAAATATGTTATTTGCTATGTTTTTCATAATGTAGTGATATATTATTTGGTACATTTTTATTAATGTAGTAAAATACTATTTTTAAATGTTTGATGTTCTGTAGGTTAGAAATTTTTAACTACGTTTTTTAATTCCATTAGGAAATATTTTAAATCCACGATATTAAGCAATACGTTATGTATATAATGTATCAACAAGTTTTTTACTGTGAATTATTTGGTAATTATTACAAAATTAAAACATAGAGAATATTATTAATTTAAATTGTTGAGCATTCCCTATATAAAGTAAAATTATATAAACATCATTAAATTGTATCAATAATATGACATTAAATGATGATCCTTTGTCCCTATACAAGATATTAATGATAGTTTGAGCTATTCTTATAAATAAAATAATAAATAAAGAGATCAATTCACAAATTGGAATATGTCTGATATACTGACAAAGATGCTCAAATTACAAAAATATTTAGGCATAACTCGAACAACTACCTAGTTTGTACAAGGTTATCTCCAAGATCCTAACTTCTAGATTAAAGAAGGTGATAAATCTGCTAATCAGTGACAATCAAGGAGCCTTTATCAGCCAAAGGAAGATAGGAGACAACTTCTTAATATTGTAAGAGCTTCTCAAGGGATATCCTATAGTGAATTTAGCTTCAAATTGCACTATCAAAACTGATTTCCAAAAGCATACGACAGTATGAGATAAAGCTTTCTATGGAAATTACTGTCAACATATGGTTTTCCAAACAGGTTCATTTGATGGATCAAGGAATGCATCTCTACGGCGAGTTATGCTATCCTTATCAATGGAAGCCTGACCAAGTTTTTCAAAGCAGGAAATGGCTTAAGACAGGGGGATCCTCTGTTCCCTTACCTTTTTATAATATGCATGGAAGTTTTGAACTCAATCATCAAAAAAGAAGTGGAATCAAGCGTTTTTAAATATCACTCAAAATGTAAGAAAATTGGTCTCACTAATCTTGTATTTGCATATGACTTACTTCTTTTTTGTAGTGCCAAACCAGAATCTATCTAATGCTTTATGCATACCCTACACACATTTAAAGATATCTCGGGTTTACACATCAATTTGCAAAAGAATCAATTTGTACTATCAAAGAGAGCTTCTCCGATGGCCTCACAGCTTGCTCTTCTAATGGGAATGATGGAGAAAGAGCCAACTCTATTCCATCTCAGCCTCCTAATCTCCACCAAGAGATTAACTTTCTTGGAATGCAATCCCCTTTTAGATAAAAAAATTCATACAAGGATAGGCTCATGGGTGAATAAATTTTTGTCATATATAGGGAGGTTACAGGTCACTGCATATATATTGGAGCTCACATTTTTCTTTCAAAAAATGTAGCTAAGATGATTTGAGAGGCTGCTCAAGGACTTCTCATGGATCTATTCAAATAGAGCTAAAGGTCATGCAGAACTGAAATGGGTTGATATCTACTATCTAAAAGAAGAAGGAGGTCTCAACATATATTCGATAAAACTCATCAATCAAACGGTCTTATTGAAATGGTTTTGGTGGATTCTGGAAGACCAAAATTCCTTATGGATTAGATGGTTTCACTCTTATTTTCTCAAATGTAAAAGCATCTGGGAGCTCCATAATAAAGCATTGCATGCTTTCTTTTGAACCAACTTCTCAAGATGAGGAAAGACGTTGAAGCAGACATGTCATGTTCTTTTAGCAACGGGAAGTTCATTACACTGTGGTTTGATAATTGGTTGAGAAGAGGAGCTCTTATACACTCCTCGGTGAAAGTAAGGCTTTCTATTCACTTCCCACTTAATACAAAGATGGAAGCTTTCATTAGCGAAACAACTTAGCATTTTCCTGAAGGTATCAACCAAACTACAATCCAAGCCTGTCCCATCGAGACATTTCTTCTGGCACACTCGCCTAACCCATCAACTGTCGAACAGAAGCATGAGAGAATTGTTACTTTTGTGCAAACCTGCAGTGAATTGGTTTAGAATTGTCTAGAATAAGAACATTCCTCTAAAGGTTTCTTTCCTCCTGTGGCTAGACTCAGGTATTTAACTATTGATAGAGATTGTTCATTTTGTTTAACAGAGGCTGAATCACATGACCACTTATTCTTCACATGTGAGATCACCAACCGGATTTAGGAAGTTGTTAAAAGGGAATTTCAATGGTCATTGCCAACTTGTTCGCTCTCAAGTGTTATACAATGGTTAGCTAATCATCGTTCCCCTGTGGAATCGATTTATTCTATAGATGTTGGACTCTATGTACAAAGCATATAGAACGAGCACAATGCCCGAAGATTCGAAACTAAGCAGAAAACCCTCTCCCTCTTGATACAAGAAACGCTAAAAAGTATCCATGAGATTCTAATGCCGAGAGATGTTATTTAACTCATTTACCTCTGTTCTTTATTATGCTCACTGTATACGAAGCTGAGGTTAAAGAGTTGTAAAATTCGGTTTAACTAGGATCTCTCCCTTTATTTTGTTTATTATTGATGTTCTGTACCTATTTACCTTTTATAAATGAAAAAATTATTTTCAAAAAAAACTACCTATTATTGTTCAAGTCCATGAACCTATAACAAATAACAAGGTTGGTTAAAATCAACTAAAAATATTGTGAGTGTAGATACACAAAGTATTAAGTTCTAATTAAACCAAGCACCACTTGACTTTACTATTCACAGCATAATAACTCATCATTTGCATGTGCATCCATTTTGTAATCCAAGAAAAATATATTAAATTACATTATAGTAAATACAGGAAGTGATAGAATAAGTCTAAGAGATAGAATTAATACCCTTCCCTTTCCTCTTCATTTCCATCATAAACTGGGCCAAGTAACCTTTTGAATAACATATGTTTTGACAAGCCACATTTCCATCATAATTTGGACCAAGTAACCTTTTGAATAAAATATCATATTTTTCTAATTTATGAAAATCCTCTACAAACCATAGAAACTTCCCATCAAAGGCTTTCTATGCCTTTAAGTATGCTAGATGAATGTTATTATCAGTGTGTTTCTTTTTATGCCACCTTATATTTATGGCTATTTTTTTGTTAACATAAAAAACCTTTATAGTTGTGGCTTAATAGGAAAGTATCTCAAGATTTTATACGGTATATTTTTTTCCTTTTCCATCATTCACTTGTCTCCTTGATGTACCACAAATAGGACATTTTTGAAGATCTTTAATCTCCTTCCAAAAGATAGCATAATCATAATTGCAATCATGTATTGATATATATCCTAATCCAAGGTCCTTTAACAATTTTTTTGTTTCATCGTAAGATTTGGGTAATTTGTGGCCAATTGGTAATACATCATTAAGCAACTCAATCAACATATCTGTTACCTTCTTCAAAAAAAACTCAATCAACATATCAAAAAAAATTACTCCACCTATTATATACCTTCAAGTGCAACAACTTCACAAAAAAAGATAGTTGTGAGAAAATTATAGAACCTCGATATAAGTCTTCTTGAGCTATTTTCAATAAATTCTCAAAACTATCTTCTTTAATTCTACCAAAAGTATTAGGCAAAGTTTTTTCATCCATCATATGTCATTATTATTATCACTATCATTTACATTATTATTGTTATCAACATCACCACAAGTATCGAAACTTCTAGCATTTCTTGCTTTAGAACTCTCCATAATAAATTCATTGAGTATAGAATTTATCTTTGCCTCAGATTAGCAACTAATTATATACCACATGTTGACTTTGATTGTTGAAATTTAAGAAATCTAAGCATCGACAACAAATTTCATATTCTAAACTAATTTGATCATTTACAAATTTCATGAAAATCTTCAATCTTTCCAAGTATTGGGACCATTTTCGATGAGTCATTCAACTTTTTTCCATGTAGCTATACAGTTATAAGAAAGTTACAAAATTAAATAACATAATGATAAATCAAAATTGACATGCCAAGTTTATATTCTACTAAAGAATGCAATTGGTTAGCTTATTATGAAAAAAAAACCCTATAGTAAGACATATGACAACATAATATTATAATAAGCATATGGTGAGAAACTCTCCTGAATGAAAAACAAATAGAGTATAGTGTTCTTTAGTTTGCTAGTTATGGACATAACTCATTTTGGATACTCTTTAAGTCCTAATTTATTAAAAGTAACCTTATCTTAGGCCTCAACTCATCCTTAGATAATATATAGCATTTATAATAGGATTTATAAATGTTAAATCCTATTTGAACCTTTGAATTAGTATTTTGTAAGAAATTTACGACATAAACACTAATCCTAGTTGAAGTAGTGTTTAGTGACAAGGTGCATATTAATATGTATTTGAAATGACTAATAAAAAAGTAAAAAGAATAATAGATAAAAGCATATATATGCAGGTATATTATTAAAGAAATTTAAAAGAAGGCTATGAAAAAATATAAAACATAAATTAAAAATTATAATGATTTGACAACAAATCATTAAAATTTTAAAAGTAGTTATTTCACATTTGGCTTAAGTCACAAATCCTAATTGATACATTATAAAAGTAGTTATTTCATATAAGACATAAACATTAATCCTAATTCTCTTTAAGTCCTAATTTATTAAAAGTTACCTTATCTTAGGCCTCGACTCATCCTTAGATAATATATAGCATTTATAATAGGATTTATAAATGTTAAATCCTATTTGAACCTTTAAATTAGTATTTTGTAAGAAATTTACGACATAAACACTAATCCTAGTTGAAGTAGTGTTTAATGACAAAGTGCATATTAATATGTATTTGAAATGACTAATAAAAATGTAAAAAGAATAATAGATAAAAGCATAATGCAGGCATATTATTAAAGAAATTTTAAAAAAAAATTATGACAAAATATAAAACATAAATTAAATCTTATTGACATTTGACAACAAATCATTATAATTTTAAAAGTAGTTATTTCACATTTTGGCTTAAGTCATAAATCCTAATTGATACATTATAAAAGTAGTTATTTCATACAAGTCATAAACATTAATCCTAGAATTAGGATTAATGTTTATGTAGTATGTGAAATAGGAGATAGGATTAGTGTTTATGTCATATATGAAATAGGAAAATAAGAAATAGTTAAGTCACAAATCATGGGATTAGTGTTTATGTTGTAAGTGAAATAAGATAAGTGTTTAGATAAGAAATTCTAAAAGTAGCTATTTCATATTCGACATAAACACTAATCTTAGTCTTTATGTGGTAAGTGAAATAGGAAATAGGATTAGTTTTTATGTCATATTTGAAATAGGAAATACTTAAGTCACAAATCCTAGGATTAGTGTTTATGTCATATTTGAAATAGGAAATACTTAAGTCACAAATCCTAGGATTAGTGTTTATTTCATATGTGAAATAGGAAATACTTAAGTCACAAATCCTAGGATTAGTGTTTATGTCATATGTGAAATAGGGTAAGTGTGTAGAACACATTAATAGGAAATTTAAAAGTAGATATTTCACATACGAAATAAACACTAACCCTATTTGAATTAAGATTAGTATGAGTATGTGAAATAGGAAATAAGGTTAGGGTTTAAGTCATATGTGAAATATAAAATAGGAAATACTTAAGCCATAAATCCTAGGATTAGTGTTTATGTCCTATGTGAAATAGGATTAGTGTTTAGAACACATATTAATGGGAAATATTAAAATTAGCTATTTCACATATGACATAAACACTAATCCTAGTTAAATTAGTGTTTAGCAACAGATTTCCTATTAATATGTTTTCTAACATAATTCAAGCTACCATTATGTGAT
Organism: Erythroxylum citrifolium; assembly: GCA_026284465.1. Classification (NCBI taxonomy): domain Eukaryota; kingdom Viridiplantae; phylum Streptophyta; class Magnoliopsida; order Malpighiales; family Erythroxylaceae; genus Erythroxylum; species Erythroxylum citrifolium. Next base: position 38,102,994 of record JANKOE010000204.1, read on the forward strand.
TTCAGTTTAACAAAAAAATTCCTATTAATATGTGTTCTAACACTTATCCTAGTTGCCACTGTTATATGATTTTAGTACAACAATATCCTATTAGCTGCTATGTGATTTTCTTGGCATGGAAATCTAATGGAATCTTTAAAGAATGTAGCAAAACTATATGAGCTGATGATGATAAAGCATTTAAGCTCACTCGGAAGCTCGAGGAAACTCTATTTTTGGGAAATGACGTAAATTAAAATTAACCACACATCTAGAGCATAAATATTTAAGAAGTCTCTAGAGCACAAAAAAATGTAGAGCAAACACCAAAGGTTTTGATTATTTAATCATCAATAGTAACTTTCAAACATTAGTTAAAGGACTTTGAATCAATTTATTACTTCTTTTATTTCGTTGAGATCCTCATTTTCTTCTCCTAAATTAATTGAGGAATTTAACAAACCTATCCTTAAAGCCACTTCAGTTGAAAGTATTTCCTTCCTTAGACATATAGTCCAAAATATTCCTTGATTTTTCCAAATGTGTTAGCTTAGAATTGATCAATGCTAAGCTGCTGTGATTTACACTTCCTCCTATTCCACTCCTACGAGGTCTCATAGATTCTAGCATAAAAAGCTAGCTTAACAAGTTTAGAGATCCCTTTTGCAAGCTTACACATAGCCACTTGATTAATCAGTTCATCCCAATAATCACTCGAGTCACTGGTATTACA
>JANKOE010000204.1:38186917-38204551 GCA_026284465.1 Erythroxylum citrifolium
AAGTGTTTAGGATATAGAATAAGTTATGTGATGAAAAGAATGGAAAATTTGAGAAGGGTAGGATAAAGTGGAGAATTGAAGAGTTAATGGAATTAGGATTGATGCTTGTGTTATTTTGAAGTGGTTTGAGGTTAAAAGAATTGAAATTGGGAAGATTGGGAGTGTGTTTGAGATTAATTGAAGGTTGGAAAGTTGGAAAACTTTTTAAAGAATGTTGGTTTAACGTGTGTCCGTCAAACGGACACGAATGTCCGCTTAACGGACAGGCTCGGGTGACAAAATACCTTAAGGACAAGGTGTGTCCGCTGAACGGACATGTGAGTCCGTTTAATGGACTGGTTCGAGTGAATTAGTACGCTTTGGACGACTCATGTCTGTCAAACGGACACGTAAGTCTGCTTAACGGACTAGCTCGGGAGAAATTGGAGTAATTGGTGGTTTCATGTCCGTCAAACGGACATGAAGGTTCGTTTAACGGACACTCTCGGGTGAATTTGGATTGAATGGCTAAGCTATGTCCGTTTAAAGGACATACAAGTCCGTTTAACGGACATGCTCGGTCAACTTTGAGAAATTGGAATTTTGACCATTTTTAAAGGCTAAATTGTGTTATGTGGTCTTCATGGAAGTTATAGGTCTCGAGAGTTTCTTTCTAATGGTCCAAAATTGGAATCAATCTGAGGTTTGTAGTGAAAGTGATGGATTGATAACTCGGGAATTGCCTTGCATGCATTGTACATTTTTCTTTTCACTCATGTGCATTATGAAACATCAATGATTATGTAAATTGAGATTTATATATGTTATTTGGTTATAGAGGAAAAACTAGAACGTCAACCTACAGACGTTGCTAACCCTTCCAGGCATTAGCTTTGGGAGTAGTAGGTGAGTAACCTAGACGGTTCCTCTAACTTGTTAATGTTCTGATTGAATAAATGCATTGTTTGATTGTGGATTCCGGATAGGAGGTTCGATGACTGTGTACTGGAGTTTGTGATATTGAAGTACTGATTGATGTGAATATGGGACCTATATGTTTTATAAAGTGATAAATTGTGTTACATGCATTCCATTCATGAATGCATAATCAGATAATGGCAGTTGGACCTGAGTAGCCACCGCTAGAGCTTAAAGCTCAACGAATGAAAATGAGCCTCAAGCTCAAAAGTGAAATAGAGCCATTGGCTCACCGATTAATGAGCTCGGTATCCAATAGATACGGGACAGTTCAGGCACTCGGTCACAACAACGTAATAATTGGAAAAAGGGTCTCATGAGCATTGTATGCATATGATAAGTATGTTTACTTGGTTGATTGGTAAAAATTGGCTATGTGTATATGAGAATGGGTTATTTGTTCATTGTGTGAAATTGTGAAATAATGATTAAGTGAAATTGTGCAAATATTGTTATGTGAAGTGATATGTACTGGATCTGAGTGAACCATCGATGATGGTTATGTGAAGTGATATGTACTCAGCAAAATTACATCATTGTTTTTCAGGATCGATAGGCGACTATAGTTTTTGAGTGGCTCCACTACCGTGTAGAGTGAGATTGAAGTGAAGCCATGGCGCAAAGGTCGGTCAGCTGGAATTCTTTTGGGATGAGATAGTTAGCTTGTGTAATTAGTTTCCTCAGCATTGTAGTACTTTTGTACTAGGCTTTGTAAATGACTATATAATAAGGATTGATGTCTGTAAATTGACTTGATTTTGAGTAATGAAATGAGGAAACAGTTGGTTTCAAAATATTTTGGATTTCATGTTGATGCTTTGAAGCAATTTATTAGTGTGATGCCATGTGGAGTGAGAGCAGTGTTTGATCGTGGTGTGCCTTTATCATGGAATACGTACCGGAATGACCTCCGGGTATCCCGGTGTGTATCCTGCAATAAGGGGGCGCTACATTGAATGTATGGCTCGTTGCCAATGGATATAAATGTATAAGCCACTAAGCTTCACAGCTCACCCCATTACCTTCCACTCCTCAAGTGTAGAACGTGAAAATCGTTGATCCTTGCAAGGCATTGGAAACTCCAAGATAGTTAGAGACTTTTGTACTAAGTTAATGATTTTGGTTAGCTTTATGAGCATATCAACATTGAGCATCATTTGGTATTTGTATTAAGCTTTGATATGTATGATGATATGTAAGTAAAGTTTGTTCAATCTCTTTGGAATTGTAATGACATGAAGAATTGAAGTTTCTTTTGTATATGAATACGTTTAGCTTATGGTAAGATTTGAATGTATGTGTGTTAGTATTGGTTGATAAATGTTGGGAGTAGGGTTTTGAAATTTGGGAGTTTGTCGCGACGTACTTTTCCCGAAGGGTGAGGAGCGCTTCCCTTGAGAGTTTGCCGCGGCGAACTTCTCCTGCGAGGCGTCCGCCGCGGCAAACATTTTTGTCGCCGCGACAAACTTGCCACTTTGTCTCGCTGCCGATCCTTCAAACTTAAATCCTTTCAACCCTCCCCCTGCGTGATCCTTACCTGACGACCTCAAGCGGTCGCCTCGGGATAGGAAACAAGACCCAGGCCCAACATAGCCCTTCATGAATCTCTCCCTAGAAAATGCTTCAACCCCCATATTGTAACCCTACTGAAGCTCCCTTCGTTTCTCCTTCATTGCCCAAGCTTCTTATTCATATCTACTGTTCATCGATGTGATAAATAAACTTGGGGGTTTTTAGTCCACCTTACTATTCACTCACTTCTCTTCTCTCACACCTAACAGGCAAAGGTAAGGTGAGATGTAATTGGGTCAAGTAGCATGAAAGTTATCAAAGCTAGTGAAACAAAGCAATACTCATAAAAAACTGGGTACCGTTAGCTATGAAGAATGCAACATTTATATTTCACTGCCCCATTGAGCTCTTATACACAAACCACATCAAGTATATACCAATCCGAAGGAATCATCATATAATTTATGCCAACAATACATTTAAATCACAAGAGTGAACCTTCCAAGCTAACATCTACCTCATATTTAACATACTCAAATAACTCATTCATTACAACTCTAGAAAGATGCATTAACCATAAAAAACTTTTCAGCACATATGCAACTCCTCCTTGATACATTTATTTAAACAGTTTTTTCATTTTTTTCTTATTTCTTTCTTTTTCTTTTATTTTCTTTTATCTTTTTTTTTTGCTTTTCTATTTTATTTCTTTCTTTTCCTTATAAAAATTAAAATAAACTACATCAATATGGGAAATTCAATGATAAGATATAACAAAACATTCCAACATTAACCAACCTATATATATATACATCCTCACACTTAAACTTTTGTACATCCACAAACTCGCCAATCACAAATGTTCCACTAGCTTTATGACTTGGGTAGGACATTTGGTTAAGTATAAAGCATGTAATGTGGTTGATGCAAAAAGAAAGGTATAAAGCTCAAAGAGGGTTAACAAGGGAAAAACTAGGTGAATAGGGTAAGTTATTTGGCTATTATAGCTTATGAAACAAAGAATGCCGAATCACTTCCATGTAAATGCATGTGATAAAAATATGGTCTCGAATAGAAATTGAAAGTAAAATCAGGATGTACATGTCAAGAAGGTCACACACTGTCAAAAGACAAAGAGACTGAAATGAAGGTGTCAATCTAATATGGCTCAAAATCTTACTGGCTTTGTCTACCATTAGTTACTACTCTTCTAAAAATAATGCACATCGACCAATCACAAGAGTAAAAATACATGCTAAAGTTGCTATGAAATTATCTAGTCAATTCACACTCTAATCATGACTATATAATCCCATAAGCAATAGAAAATGAGAAAATGTTTGTTTCATTTGTTTTATGTTTTCTCTCATTTTGATTGAAAACTTAAAAAAAATAAAACAAACAAATTCAAAAACAAACATGCATACAAAAAGTAATGCAGAAATTTAAAGGAAAAGAAATTTACTTCCCTTGGGTTGCCTCCCAGGAAGCGCCTTTGATTAGGGTCGCTGGCTCGACTCCTTCTTCTCCTCACGTGATGAAATTGTGATTTTCAGGTATTATAGTTAGCGCTACTTCCACGTAAGGTAGTTTCAAATAGGGCCTTAGTTGATCATCATGCTCATTCAGCATCTTCCTTATCCTCAGATTCTCAATCTCGACTGAGTCCATACACTCCAGAAACATTTCGAACGTCTCTTCACCTTTTTCTTCATCATTTAATTCCTCCAATCTGTTATGTAAAGATAAAGAGTTAGTCTAAAAAATAATCTTGGACTCAATACTTACCTTCGAGGTAAAAGTTGTGTCCCTTTCCGGTTCAAGCTCCTTCTCAACTTTTTCGACACAAGCAATTCATTGATGGTTTACCTCAATATTCTCAAGCTACTCTTCACTTTGTAAAGTTTCTGCACAAACATACATTGGGAACACCTCGGGTTTATACGACTACTTCTCTTAGCTTTACGGTTCTAGATAATTGATATCTCCCCATTGAGATAATGCATCTTGTTGGAATTGCAGAGCATCCTGTCAAATTTGCTATATACCTTTCTAAAATAGATGTTACACATTCTATTAAAATAGCTGCATATCCTGTTGAATTTGAAGATTGTTAGCAACCATAATATTAAGCATTTCTTCTAGAGATATATCTAAGTTTTAAGAAGAAGCTTTTGGTCCATACGAGAATTGCTGTGTATTCTGCAAACTACCATGGAAATAATTCTGATGATTATCCCATCCATAACAAAAGTTAGGTTGATCAATCCAAACATTGTTATAGGATTAAGAATATGAGTTATAAAAGAAATTATTTCTGTCCACATCGAAAAAAATTTCAAACACAAAACAAAAAAATGAAAAGATCACAAAATAATATAAAAGAAATCAATTACAAATAAATATATACAAAACACCAATTAAATCACAAACAAAAACTAAAACACCACACTCCTCAGCAACGGTGCAAAAATTGACCACACGTCATAACGCTAGTTAAAATAAAATAACTAGACTACTACTATAGCAGTGGTGACTTTAGATCGATCCTACAGAGAGTGTGTGCAAAGTTTATGAAATGAAATTAACCAATGTTTAGGTTTAAAAAGGGGTTTTGTTTTTGGAATAAGAAAATAAAATGAAAATGGAATAATAAAAACAAATTAAAGAAAACATGCGAAAAATGGTAAAAGTGGGGAATTTGGTAGGGACCCGACTCTTTGGCTCAATCTAGGCCTACACCCTAATTAAGAATATTTCATGGATTTATTGTTCTCTAACCTCTCCTAGCAACTATTAATCGTGAGTTAATAATTAACCCAAGATTTTCCTTAGCTTTTGTTTAATCAAGATATGATCGTTAATTAAACCTAACCACCGAATAACTTAGGATACGATCTCTAGATTTAATTAGGCAGTAGCATTACGAATTAAGAAAACCAATTAATCAAGGCAACAACCACATACGATGCGTCATTTAACCTAGGTCATCTTATCCCTAATAATTACGAATCATTAGTCACTACATATGAATGTCAACATAATAATTAGGGATTATATCAAAATTCTAGTAATGAAATTAAACGATTCAATGAACGCATTAAAATCATCTTTTTACAATACTCAATGGGTTTATACACAAATAACAGAACAATAACGAAAATTCGATTATCCATACATAATACCTAAATCAATTAACATAGGATAAGACAATCAATTTCTAATGAGAGAAAGAAATAACAAAACATTAAAAAAAAATACTTAATCCGGGTCGTCGGCGTCAATGTTACCTCAGAACCAGCGTCGAGACGTCTAGCCCTTCATGAATCTCTCCCTAGAAAACGCTTCAACTCCCATGTTGTAACCCTACCGAAGCTCCCTTCATTTCTCCTTCACTGCTCAAGCTTTTATTCCTATCTACTATTCATTGATGTGATAAATAAACTTACAAGTTTTGGGTCCACCATACTATTCACTCACTTCTCTTCTTCCACACCTAGTCGCAACTCTTTTCCATTTCTCTTAGCCACCAAGTTGAAGTCGCCTCTTTTCAAACCCCTTTCATACTATAGCTTGATGTGACGATTTTACTTTTTTAAGTTTATGGTCCAAGCTACTGTACACCTAAAACTTTCAGCTAACTTATGGAAAATGTCTGTGTTTCCGCAGGTGGGTGGTCTGCGTAAAACACAAACTGTGTTTTTTCTCCACTGCTTCGTCATTTTCCCTTCTCTTCATACTGTTGCGTTTCCTTCATATTAAGCATGTGTTTTGGTCCATTTATTTCTACCGTATGCACATTCCACCTGCTGCATCATAGGTTATTTGCATTATGTGCTTTCATTTTTCTTTTCTTCTTCTTGTTTTTTCCCCTTCTTGCTCTAAGAAAACAAGTGAGAATTAATCTTGAGAAAAACGACCCAAATGTAGTACTTTTGACTCACTTTAATTTCTTTACTTCCAAATTGTATCTAAAAAACATATGAATTAAAGTGAATATTTTAAGCATTTTCGTATCATTAATCGCTAAATGTAAATGGTTAAATATATCAACAGTTAAACACATATCAATCAATACTTATTGATTGGATGCTTTAAAAATTTTCGAATAAATTTAAAATCCTCAATACCCATCATTTTAAAAAAAGGACATTTTAATCCTAAACTTTTGGAACTCCCGAAATTCATCTGATTGAGCTTATTTTTGATCCATTTCAGTATCATTATACTCTAATACCTATTCTAGGTATTTTTCAAAATTTCAAGGTTGGGCCCTCAAAATCACTATTCAAGTGAAAAAACTATTCACCCAGATTTACTATTCATCCAGAAATAATATTCACCGAAATCATTCAAATTTCATTCAAAAGTATTACCTAAATCCTTAAAGCACATTTAAGGGCTTTTAAAGCTCATTTGGATCCATTTCGTAGCTTTTTGGAATTTTTGGAAATTTTTTGAAAAATTTCTGGTGGAGTCTAAAATCATCCCTAAGCTATCGGTGATCTCCGTTATAACCTCAATAGTACATTTAAATGCTTAAATTACTTTAGTACACTATAAATAGATCATACTTTATAAAATGCATGCACAACAAATTACACAACACCATAATCAAAATAGCATATTACAAAAGAATCACTAACATAATGGTCATTTTAAAAAAGTGGAGAATTTATATAAGAATTCTAATTCATTTTATGTTAGATTGATTCATTCCATTCACCTCCAAAGTGAAAGATTCTAGAAGTTAAAAGTAAGCACTAATGCCTCTTAAACATAGAAAAAAATCTTGACCACAAGGCATTATTTGAGAGGCTCCATTCGACACATCATAGAGGATGAAAAAAACACATTATTTTGAGTCAACATTAGGCATAATCTTGGTCTATTAGAAATTAGGTTTTCTCTATACGGTGCTCTTGAAGGGCACCTCCTTCTTGCCAAAGTCAGCCCAATCATTCTCAATAATAGATGGCCTTAGTCAACTTTCTCTTTTAGAACCTTTGCTTCCATCATAAACAACCTTCCTTCCTATAACCCAAATGAAGTAAAGAGTGATCAAATAATTCGACTAAGGCATTCCTTCAAAAAGCCTAACTAACTTGTATGCTTTTACTTTATTTAAACAACCAATCCTATAAATCCCTTAACATTACTTAATTTGGTTCGAAAACAATATTTTGAGGGCCAACTTTATTCTCTAGTTACTTGTCAAGGAAAAACTCTAAATAAATGACAAACTTCAATTCATTCCTACACTTTTAACCAATCTTACCATATATAACCAAGTTAGGAAAATCATAACTACTTAGTTTCCCTTTCTGATTATTCCTCCTACATTTGAATTAGTCTTGTACACCTCTTTAGTAAATATTAGAGTCCCTTATATTAGTAAGGCATAATTAGTCTTAGAAACCTCTTTAGTAAATATTAGAGTCCCTCATATTAGTAAGACATGATTGTATGGTTACTCTCAAACATTCTAAGTTCTATAAAGAGGGATTACTATTCAAGCTTGTTAATAGCATTTCAATCTATTGCATTTGGCCAAAATAAGAAAAAAAAAAGATGTTAGGTTTAAATAAAGAAAATTACAAGAACTACTATACTTGATTAAAAAGACTAATCAAACTAAGATTGATCGTTTTAATAAGTTCTTACAATGACTTTATCACAACAAGGCTGAAAATTAGATTGAACTTATAAAACAACATTGTTAATTATGTTGTAATTCTGTAAGTGTAATTATTGTGTACTCTCCATAGACCTTGATTGGTTTGAATTGTAAGGTTGTGTAATGACTCTATCATTTCGATATGAAAATTTATTAATTACTTTCCACACAAAAAAAGGTACTGTAAGCTTTTCTTGCAAAATAAGTAAGATTTTAGTAAGTAATTATTTACATATGCTTAGCTTAATTATATGAATTTTTACAAGCAATTCTCAATTTTCGAAAATATATTGTTACATATAATAAATAGTTTTATTTTCCCTTCCAATTTTACCTTATTACTAATAATTCGTTAAAAAACATATACATTTAGAAACGCCATCTACTAAAAATTTATATGTACGCTAATATGACTAGTAGTATAGGAGTATAAAAATTGATAAAATAATTAATTTATTAATATCTTAAGATTTTGTATATTTAATAAAATTATAAATTTAATTAGAATGTAATTCCTTTTTTAGTAGGAATTACTTTGTTTATTATTTAAATATAAAATTTATAATTTTTTAAATAATGGAAGAATTTATTGTCACCAGTTTTTAAATGTGATAAGTCATTTAAACGATTTAAATTTATATAATGAATGATATCTAAATCTAATATTTTGTGACCACCCAAATTGGGGGTCAGGAATGGAATGACATGGCTTGCCTTCCAAATCCTAATTTAATGACAAAAATACTTTCAAAAAATTAATGAAATTACAACTCTAGTCCAGCAAATACCTACGCGGCTACATATTACTACGTTTATTGTATTTCTCCTTCAACTGATTTCTTCCATTGACGAAGGTTCATAAATTTTAAATATATTATTAATATACATTGTGAAATATAGAAATAGATTTACAATGCCAAGAATGATTATCAACCATAACAAGACACATGAATAAATGCCTAACGAAGAGTACAGTGCGATGAGGGTTAATGAAAAAGAACAAAAAAATTGATTGCTTATATAGGAAAATGATAAACTATATTCTGGGCATCCTACAATTTGAAATGCTTTGGGGTTACTAAAATAGTTTCATGACAACTATGTATATTTTATTACAAGGGTAATTTTGGAAAAAAAATATTGCAAGTCATTCCATTCCATTCATTTTTAGTGTCACTTCTAAACAATGGTCAAAGGAGTCCATCTATTATTTTATTTAAACTTCCAAACAATGGAGTGACTCATTTCATTCAATTTCGTTCCACTCCATTCCATTCTGTTCCATTAATTGTCATTCCATTCCATTCCTAAGGAGGTGCCTGTTTGGGGGTAATGGGGAGAAATGTATGGGTATGGAATAAAAACTTATGTTTGGTATCAACAGGGGTAACACTTTCATTCCCCTATTTTCAGCAATACTCCATACCTCTGAATTACTAGAGGAATGAGATTTATTATTGGCTATATTTCATTTCCATTCCTTACTATATTCATTCATATTCCTATTCTCATTACCTTCTGTGAACTAAATGCATTAACAAGATAAATTTCATTCAAGGAAATAAACTCAAAATATAAAAGAAAGATATGAATTGTCACACTTATAAAAAAAAGAAAGAGAGTTACAACATTCAATGATTGTAGCAAGCTAGATAAAATCACAAGTTACAACATAAAATGCCTAAGAACTAGGGACCTAAAAGGAAAACAATATTCGTATCATAATTTTATTAGAAAACAACTAGAAAACTTTAATCCTTATCTATGCAGACGGACACGTAAAATCCAGAAATAAAAACATCTATTCCACGTGTCTAACACTTATCCAATTTTGTAGCTGGCAGTGATTAACTTTTGTTGAACTTCTTTTGTAAACAATATGAAACCAGTACAGTACCGTATTATGGAACACGAGTCCAATACAGTCTCATGTTGGTACCATGTTAATTAAGTCAACTTTTGAAGCTCCTGCAAGATCGACATTGAATACTAATATAACACCAATGTCAAACACCAACTTGAAACTAGCGATGTTACATTTTCTAGCATTTTCCTATAACTTGTTGGATCAATATTATGAGCTTAAATTCAATCTTTTGAAGTAGAAAAAGTTCACTCTTTACGAAAAGAGATTTACCAGAAGCCATTGACAACTTCTTTGACCTTCTTTCCTCCACCCTTAGTTAATGGTCGTCTAGTATTCTCCGGTAGATCTTCAACAACTTTTAGCGCTTAATTTGAAGTATTTGCAATTTTTTCCAAATTCGTCTTACATGTCTCCCTTAGTTAGACATTTGTTTAATTTCAAAAACTTAACTCTCATCGCAAACTTTGATAAAATTTAAATTAAATTGATTGATTCAATAGTAATATAGGATTATCAAGTAAAAATGATAAAATCTTACGAGACTTTCCTTCTAATTCACATAAGTTATACCTTATTCAAATGATATACAAGGAAAAGCCATAATTCTTAGTAATTTAATGCACTTCTCTTACAATTGAAATAAGTTATAATATGTCAAATATATGAATTTATAGGTTAGAATGCATTAGTCATATCTTTGTTTAAGAATTTTAATATAGACATCGGATGTGTTTGGATGATAACTGATCACTTAAAAATTAGCGAATTGACTAAAAAGTCAAACAATTATTAAATTTGTTTGGTGATTAGCTGGTTGGGTTGAATCAGCAAACCTAACCAGCCAAAAATAAGATGCTGCTCCACTGACTACCCCAAACTTTAAATACCAAATTTGCCCTTCATCTTTAGACTCAGCTTCAAGCTTTTCATGGAACTGGTTCAGGGTCTGGATCCAAGCTTCGTTTCTCTGTACTGGAATTAATATTCTCCAGCCTCCATCCATCTCTTAGCCTAGCAATAAAAGAATCGGCTTTTACTGATTTTGAAGAGTTTGAGCCGACCAAAGGAAGCTCTGGGGTTAGTGGATCTCCTTAGGGTAAATCGTCCCTCTTCTTAAGGGGCATAGCGAGCATAGTTTCAAAAAGAAAGAACTCTTCCATTTTTCTGTTGACTGAAAAGGGCAGTGGTGTTTAAAAGAGGTGCTTCTTTGGACTTGGACAAAACACAGTCCGAGCAAGACCACAAACACTTGCAGACTCAACCATTCACTCACTATCAGACTTAAACATAAAGTGAATGAAAGTGGGAAGAAGAGTACCTGGCAGCAAACATCTTCGCTTACCCATCAGACACTCACAACCCACTGTCTCTTTCTCTCTCTCTCTCTCTCTCTCTCGCTATCCCTTTTTCCCACAAGAACAGTAGGGATTTCCGGAGATCCTAATAAATTCCGAATCAAACTCAGGTTTATTCCTCTAGAAATATCTGCCTCCACAGTCTCACAAAGCCCATGTTTTGGACGTTTGTGATTAAAGTATGTGGAGAATTGTTATAAATTTAATTAAAAATTATGTAAATTAATTCCGTATAAAAATATAGATTTATAATTATATAGTAATGATTATCTTTTTTTTGAAACAAGTAATGATTATCAATTAAAGCCATTATAATTTTTCAATTGAATTTTTCAATTAATTTTTAAAAAAAATTATCAAAATTTTCATATTTAAAATTATTAAAATACTTTAAATTTAAACATATATGTGAATTAATGAGATATTAAAGTTTAACTTCTTAATCATGTATTAATGAATAAATTTCAAACTTAATCATACCTTTATATTTTTTTAAGTCATGTCCTTATAAGTCATTTTACACATAAACAGTTAATACTAAACAGCTAATTTTACCAAACATTAAATGACAAACAGCTAACACAATCAATTGGTCAAATCAGCTGATTTAATCAGCTATCAGCAACTAACAGTTAATATAATCAGCTATCTTTTTTTGGTGCACCCAGGGTATCTATCGACAGAATCAGTGGATAATTCCTTCGCTGCGGGAACATCTCCAACATGGGAGGGCTACAGCTGACCCAGGAGCTTGCTACATTTCCAAGGGTGAGATTCGAACCCCCAACCACTTGGTTAAGCGACGAAGACATGTACCACCTACGCCAATCCACTGGGTTAATATAATCAGCTATCAACAACTAACAACTAATATAATCAGCTAATTACTAAATAGAGAGCCATCTTGTTATCCCAATTGGAATGATGCGGCAGATTTTACTGTGCTAGTTTTAAAATGACATTTTTTAAAATGAAAAAGGAAAAAGGAAGGATACTAGACCAATGCTTGCAACTTCCTAGAAGCTTCAAACATCAAAGCTTCTTTGGCATCATCTCGTGTTCACTTTGACCTGACTTAGTTAAGTAGCGAGGAGTAGGAAGCTAACAAGTCACATGACGTCCTGACAGTTATATTGTGGGTTTATACAAGAATGAATTTATCCTTCTTTGTCAAATAATGAGTTAAATCAGCAATTAGTTTACTTCTTTATCAATGGAGGAGTTAGGGACTTTGTTGTTGTAGTCTTCATTCCTTGATGTATACAGAGAGGATATTTCATGATTAAGCTACAACTTTTGTGTATCACATAACAGATGGACAAACATAAGTTGTATCATCTCGTATGACTCTGCCACTGAACGCTGCGACCATCCGAATGTAGCAGCCAAGCTCATGAAACCAGCTTAAAGTCTGATTTGTTCTCGCTTCACCTGAGAGAACCTCGTGATCTTTAACCATTATCCGCCCATTTGCATCCTGTTTATTGTACACGTTACTTGAAAGCTCACCATTCGTGTGACTCTCTTTCAAAGCCAACGAAACATTGGTCACCAGCATGTATGTGCCCTTCTCTGATCCTGCTAGATTCAAAGTTATGACCTTCAAAGGGAATCTTCTCTTCACAGTAACACGACTAATCAAGCTGCCAACTTCATTAAGCACCTTGACTTCTTTTTTTGACTTGATTTTCTGCTTCACAAACTTGTAAGTCCCACTCCTTCCAAAATTTATCAGGTTCCTGAACTTGAACTGCTGCGAAACCAATGTCGTCAAATTTCCTGAACTAGAAATAACCCATCCTACTGATCGTGTTCTCCTCTTCCCTTTAATCTCAAATGACCCATCAAGCAGCTGAAACTCTTCACTCCGTCGAATGTATGAAGAAGGAAAATAATAATCCACAGATTTTGCTTCAACACGAGTAATCTGGTGATCCACCCAAATGTGCAGATTTGCATCCACAAGCCAATATGAAATACCATTGTTAACCCCAATACCGAACTCATGCTTTTTCCCATCTACAACCATCCCCAGAAACGGCGTCAAATCGAAATCATATGAAGGAAGGTTAAAAGCCCCAATCGCCACAACAGGTTCCCAAAACAGAGGATTGATCCCGCCCGTGAAAACCACCGGAGACGGCACCTCGGACACTACGTACTTGCCGTCAATTGTCACGAACACTTCTCTGTACGCTCCGTTACCTCGCAAAGTGGTCAAATTGTTCACTCTTATGTACGAGTTCGACGGATTCGAGTACCAAAACTCGTCGTTTCCATGAAACGACACGTACAGCTCCAAAACCACCTTGCGGGCATTATTTGGAAATCTGACTTTCTTGAAATGGATATCCGATTCATCCTTGATTACGAACCAATATCCCTTATTGATTCCATTGTTAGATGATATTGGAATTATTACATCAGCTGGAGATTCATTCACATTCTTAGTTCTAAATCCAATCTCTTCTTCTGCTTTTTCGTTCAGAATTTTGATATGATTGTTACCAAGTAACGGAAACCTAACAGCGTTATCCTTATAGAAGAATATCTTGACGTCGACGTGGTAAATTCCGGTGTAGACACTATTAATGATGTTTTCGAGCATCATAGTGAAATTGAGGTGTTTTTCTGAGAGGAGAGAGGAATACCTGGTGACGTCCTTTCTAACTTTCCAGAAAACTCCGTTCTGTGTCGGCTCAGCTGTGCTGGTCCGTAGGAGCTCGACGCCGCCGAGCCACAAGCCGGAGATGCGATCGTATTGATCGCCTTTGGACTTGGCTTGAAACTCAAGCGTCACGTGTGACCATGGGGAGGGGCAATCGGACGGCGGAGTGTAAGGAGTCGTGAAAGGAGGATGGTCGATGGTGTTGGCAAATGAATGATGGATGATGTGGAGAGTGCATGATGGGGTTAGGTGATCCGACGGTAGAGGACGGGCAACTTCAAAATACTCTTGGGGTTTGTGGGATGCGAGTGTCCGTGACAGAGATGATGATGATCTGAAGAAGCGGTCCGGAGGACTACAGTGAGTGGGTGGAGTGGCAGTGAAGAGAAACATAAGAACGAAAAGTGCGTGCATTGTTTTTACGGTAAATGTTCACGAGAGATGGCTTATTCATGTGGCTTCTTTTACATACTACAAGATCATATTAGGAAATCACATGTTATTATAAACGGAAGAAAGCTTGAAAAGAAAGCAGGATACTCTCCTTCTGGTACGGTAATTACTTATGTTGGACTAAAAAATTAAGGGGTCTCGGACTTAGATCTAAGTTGTCGTGACAGGACCACGCTTGCATTGCTTGCAATCAAATTATTGGAAGAGTGATTGAGTGCACCATGAAAGCCTATGAGAGACATCCTTTGACCTAAAATTCCAAAAAATACTAGTAAGAAATCTAGCCCACTAGATAAACCCCCGGTGAGGTCCAAAGGGGACAGGGAAGGGCGACCCCTAATGTAACACCACAGCCATCCATGCATGTTCCGTCGTACCAGGAAAAGTTTTTTGGCAAGATTGAGAAGATGAAAGATAGAACAAAGTCGGATCTTATAGATCTCTTAGCTTCTAAATTCACGACGATGCGGTTTCGAAATGACGATGTCCTATGTCCAGAGTTTTTCATTGACTCCCAATTTAAGCAATATCTTACGTATGATTGGAAGCAAGCCATCATTGTTAAAGTCCTTAAGAAAAATATTGGTTATAAGGTTTTGTATACAAGAGTGCACCAGATGTAGAAACCGAAGGGAGAGCTTGATATATTGGATCTAGGTTCTGATTATTTTCTCATTAACTTTAACATTGATGATGATTTGAATAATGTGATCAATAATGGTCCTTGGATGATGCAGGGCTGCTATCTCACGATTAGGTAATGGACGTTAGAAGTTAGGCCTTCAACATCGACTATGAATAAGATACTGGCTTAGGTATGGTTCGCCCCGAACTACCAGTTATGTATTATGATAAAAATGTTCTGGGAGTCCTGACTTGTGGGGTAGGGATTCCTTATCATGTTGACTTAAACACGCCCTATGCCACTCGAGGTCAATTTGCTAGAGTGTGCATAGAGATTGACCTAGCCAGGTCTTTGGTGGGGAAGATTTGGTTTGACAATGAATGCTATAATGTTATGTATGAGGGGCTAGAAGCAATATGCTTTACTTGTGGTGTGTATGGACGTGTTCAATCCTCGTGTCCTTTATTGGCGCCGGTAACCCACATGCTGGAATCTAATGAGGTGGGAGGTGAAGGTGTGGCTGAGGAGCATCCCCATTCTGGTGCTATCGGTGAAGGTGGTAAATCTGGCAAGAAGATTGAGCAAAATCAACGTTTCGGGGAATGAGTGATTGTTGAAAGACGTAAACGTCGTAATTCTTGCCCAAAAAATCCAGAAATGATATAAGGAGATTCTACACGAGAAAATAAGAATAGAAATTAAGCTTTGAATAAGGAGATCATAAATCAAGAGTTAGCCGTAACTGAGTTTAGGCTTGTCGATGTAGCAGGGCCTTCCTCCAGGCCAGTTTTGAGGCAGACCAAGACAAGAGCAATTGGTATTAAAAATAAGCCCAATGTCAAATCCAAACTTAGTGTGGATTAAAGCAAAGCTGGGGCCCAAGCTTTACATGTAAATAATGATGCGAATAATGTTAAGGAACACAATGGTATTCTTGCTCAGAAGAACCCCGGTTTTGTTATAGGTGGGAAGGCGAACATTGGGCTAGTAAAATCGTTAGCTGGCACTTTCCAGCAGATTAAACAAGAACTTCATGCATGTTAAGCACTACAAGTTCAAAAGGGATGCTACTGTGTTAGTGATCGTCCTGATCACTCAGGAAATAATGCAAGGGATAATGACATCGTAGTGTCTGTGTCCTCTTCCAATAAACAGGAGGGCAACCTGGGAATGGAGATGGATTCCACTCAGGATTCTGAATATGTTACTGAGACCACCATGGTTCCGAAGGTGGAGGATTCCTATATGGTTCGTGGTTTAGGATATTAGGCCATGCTTAATTGGGGTTATATCACAAATGTTTTTCTATCTTTTTATTTAACAATTAATTCTAATATAATTTGTTGGAATTGTCGTGGGGCTGGTTAGAAAGATTTTGTCCCTGCTATTAAAGAGATTAAGTGAACTCATAATCCCCCTATCTTGTTCTTCCTGGAAACTCATATTTCAAGCTTTCACACTGTGGAGGTTTCTCAGGTGCTTGGGTTTGATATGATTGAGAGAGTTTAAACTGTTGGTTATGCAGGTGGTATTTGGGCTCTGTGGAATTCTTCTTTTATTGGCATATCAGCCTTCCAATCCCACAGACAATGTCTATCTTTGGTTGTCTATGGTTCACATGATAGAGATTGGGTGTGTTCTGTTATCTATACTAGCCCGATTAACTCCATCAAGGAATCCTTGTTAAAGCATTTGACAAATGTGACTACTGATATTAACCTCCTCTGGCTAGTTATTAGGGACTTCATTGATTATCTTCATACTAGTGAGAAAAGAGGTGGCAACTTTGATTGGAGACGAGTGAGCATCTTCCAATCACGGATAGGTATTTGTGGCCTGCATGACATGGGTTTTAAGGGATTTCCTTATACCTATGCACGCAAGAGCCATGGAATTTTTACTACTCGTGTCAGACTAGACCAAGCTTTATACAATACGAACTGGCAATCTCTATTTCCTGAAGCCTCAGTTTATCATCTGTCGTGCACGATTTTTGATCATAATCCTCTCTTACTAAAGCTAACTAATTTTATTCCTAATCTTTTCATAAGGTCATTTCATTTTTAGCCTGTGTGGCTTCTTCCTGATGAGTTTCTTCAAGTTGTTAGAGAGGCATGGGCTCCTCATAACCACTGTGTCCAGGAGGCTATTAAGGCGGTGACATATGCAGCAAAGACTTTTAATACAAATTTCTTTGGCAATATATTTAAGCGTAAAAGGCTTCTTCTAGAGAGATTAAAGGGTATCCAAACCTATTTGAGCAATAGACACTCATCTTTCTTGGTGGATTTAGAGGAAAAATTAAACGAGGAGTATCGTACTGTTTTAAAACTGTAAGTGTAAGTCGACTTGTACACTCGTGTAACTCGACTTACACATGCATAGTACCTATAAGTCGACTTGTACATTGGGTAACTTGACTTATGCAAGGACGGTACTGTTAGATTGTGCCCTAAAGGCAATCCCCTTTAGCGCGTTTTATTCAAAGTCGTGTGCAGACTTTATGAATAAATAAAGAAA
>JANKOE010000204.1:38345092-38361153 GCA_026284465.1 Erythroxylum citrifolium
ACCGTGGGCTACGTCCAGTCCTCAGATAACCTTCTGAGATTTCACTATCTCTCAAACGTTTACAAGTATTCTTTCAGTCGAGCCTCTTCAGGTCTCTTTACAATCAGTATTCTTTTACACTTAGCCTCCTCAGGCTATCTGTAGAACTTTCAAACTTGAAAAGGTATATAGAGCTTGTTACAAAAGATATCGCTCTAAGAAATGATTACACAGTATATAGATCTCAAAATTCTATACGTCAAAAATTGTTTTACTCTTCAATCTCGACTCATATTTATAGCCGAGTCTTCAACTGCTTCTTGAATAACTGCTTCTTAATTCTTTAAAGAAACGGTTAGTCAGTTGAGATCTGTAACTTCCTCAGACTGATACTTCCTTCTGCTTTTTGCTTTCGTCTGATTTTCGTAAAGCTTCCGTCTGCTTTTTGTATCATCTGGTTT
The DNA here is from genome assembly GCA_026284465.1 of Erythroxylum citrifolium. Lineage (NCBI taxonomy): Eukaryota > Viridiplantae > Streptophyta > Magnoliopsida > Malpighiales > Erythroxylaceae > Erythroxylum > Erythroxylum citrifolium. Next base: position 38,345,533 of record JANKOE010000204.1, read on the forward strand.
TCGTAAAGCTTCCGTCTGCTTTTCTTCTAAGCTTCCGTCTGCTTTTCTTCTAAGCTTCCGTCTGTTTTTCTTCGAATAGCTTCCGTCTGCTTTTGCTCAAATAGCTTTCATCTGCTTTTGTTTTGTCCTTCTGCTTTTGTCCGTCTGCTTTTCATTTTTCCTCTTTTTGTTTGTCATCAAAATTATTCAACACGTAAAGTCAATTTTGACTTAACAGACAGTTATGTAAATTACTGAGTTTGATGTAATAAAATGGTAAAATTTTGGTTTTAAAAAGTTGCAATTTAATATTAATGTTTTATTATTGTGATGCCATGAGGAGTATAGTGTTGTTTGTCTGTAGTTCTCTTTTATCGTAGGATACGTACCGGAATGACCTGCAGCCGTCCCGGTGGGTACTCTATGGTAAGGGGGCGCTACAAATTGTCTATCCTGATTATCTTTACACCAATAACTATATTGTATTAACTCTTTAAGTTCACGTTTTTGATCAAAATAATTTATAGTTTATTTTGAAATAAAGGAAAAGCGATATTAGGATTTGGAATTTTAAGTCTACTTCGAATCTGAAAAACTATATATTGTTGTTCTTCTACTATTAATTGATTGAAGTTAATGGGTAGTGATTTACTAATGAAATGACATAATTCAATTTTTCTTGAAAATGATAGAGTCATGATAGCTAAATGATTCAAATGAAACAATTATATTGTATCGAAGTGATGAAATAAGTAATCTTAATTATACCTTTTACGTTTCCGAAAGAACACCAATTACCATGCTAGAGTTTGGAGAGAGTATAGGTAAGAGAAAGAGAAGTTTATTTCATGAGAGCTCTAAGGCTCAGAGCTTACATATATATACACAAGAAAAGAAGAAAACTAAAAATATGGCCGACAAAGTTGGCCGAAAAAAGAAAGATGCTAAAGTAAAGTAAAAAGGAAAGATTCCTTATAAGACATAAAGGAAAAAGAAAAAGTTGAGTCTGACAAAAGAAAAAGAATCTACCTAAGTAAAAGTAAAAAGCTACTAAGGTAAAAGAAAAGGTCGTTCAATAATTTATTTTAGGTGACAAAACGAAAGGGTCCTACATGAGGCTAACTATTTGGATGTTTCTGCTTGCTTTATTCTTCAACGATGGCTTTAATTGATTATGTACCTTGTTCGGCTGGAGTGTTTGTTGTTGCCTTTGTTGTTGAGGGACAATATTTACATTTGTGTTGCTGATATCCTTGTAACTGCTGACAAATTGCATACTTCCAAGCGGTTGACATATCAGTAAAAATGCCTTCCATTGTAATAGATGGAACTAAAAATTGTTTAATTATCTGAAATGCATCCGGAGTAATTGCAGATTTGTAATTTGAAATCATGACTTGTTTAATTCCTTGGTAATTGACTTTGATATTGGATTCTGTAGAGATTCTGATGCCTTGAATGAAGACTTATTCTATGCATTGAAGGTTGAATTGATTGATCAACTCCCATTCGAATGTATGCTTTGGTGGTTCATCAATACCTGGGTAAATACTATTACTAATCCCATTAGTAAGGAAAGCAATTTGAGATAATTGTATTTCTGCTTCCTCGATTGTATCATTTTCTTTGAACATTGGATAGTTGCTAAAGATTTTGATAAAAATTTCTCTATCCTTAGCAAAACGATCTTTGTAATTTTTCAATGCTTGCATGAATCCTGCTGGGAATTCGGAGAGGATATTTAAATTGGTTAAATAAATTGTATCTATAAGACCACTCTGGAAAAAGAGATAGGTGGTTAAAGGTTCTGCTTCTAGAAGGATGATTGATTTAGGTCCATATCGTTCTCGGTTTTGAGGATAATATTGGAATTTTTTTTATCTTCAGTCCATGTGTTTAGAGCTTGGAAATATTCATAGAACATTTCTGAAGTGAGATATATATATATATATAACATTGACACGCCTGTGACTTATTTACTCACTGTCTGACCTTCAATATATATATTATTATTGTTATATATATATATATATAATAGTTATATAAATATATATTTATATGTTATTTAAAAATATATATTAGTATTATTTTATATATAGCCGTGACCGTATATATATATATATATATATAACAACTCTTGAAAGTTGCCATTGTGCACACTCACCTTTCAAACAACAAAGTCGTTATTGTGCATTTGCACGATAGTGACTTTCACCCTTAAACACCCAGAGGATGGTGTAACTCCACTTCTTCTTTTTCGTTGAAACCAAACTTCTAAACTTCATAAGTTTTGATCCAGAATTTCAAAATTTTCAAACTTTATATCAGTGGAAAACTTAAAGAAAGATTTACAACTTTCATGAAGACCATTTTGTCAAAATCTCTCTAGATCAGTATAGTAAATTCACGAAATTTTCAGATCAAATTTTAATTCTCTTACTATTCATTCTCAAGAAATTTCGAGACTTCCATTCACTGTAATCTAACACTTCAATTTTTATTACCGGTCTTTTTACTCCATTTTAAATTTATTGGTTTAGGTATATTTTAACAATAAATTAAGAACAAATATATTTACAACCTGTTATTGTTTAAATAATCAATCACTTAATTCTTTTTTAATTCATTAATTAATTTTATATAAATTCCAGTTGATAAAAAAGATTAAATTAACTTATTCCCGTAACTCTAAGCTTAATTTAAATTTATTAATCACTTACTCATATTTAAATTCATCAATATGTTAATCATGTTTAACTTGGTTATTTAATTTAATATTAATTTTTTTGCCAGAATTGTTTTTGTTTCAGGTTTTTTCCTTCTCATCATTTAATGCGCAGAGCGTAAAGCTATCATAACGTATCTTTAACGAGGAGAAACACTTGTCTTTACACTATTTAATGTAGCAGTCATCATTTAATGCAGCAGTCATCATTTAATGCAGCACAACCTACTCTTCTTTTTGTTGTTAAATAGCACAACCTACTCTTCAAAACCTAATATTCACATGTCTTCCTCTTGTTTACAAAAGTGAGCTATTTTTAACGTATCTATAGGAAAAGCACTTGTGTTTCACTTTATTGTCTTCACGTAGTACCCATCATTTAATGCAGCACAACTCTTCAAGTAATAGTTTTATTTGTATGGAGAACTGTTGTGTTTTTCAAGTAATCCATTTGTACGTGAGTTATTCAGAAATTATTATGATTGCTTGGGTTTTCTTTTGATCAGTGTAGATACACAAAACATATGCCGGCTGACAGATGAGCTATTGTTTTTGAAGTAGTTTTGTTCAAAGTGGAAGGAATGCTGTAATAGGATTACTCTGCTACCTGTCTTCACATAATATTATTTGTATGAACTGTTGTGTTTTTCAAGTAGCCCATTTGTGCGTGAGTTATTCAGAAATTATTATGATTGTTTGGGTTTCTTTTGGTGGGTTTATTATATACAATTAATGTGTAATTTTTTAATAACATTTGATTTGCACATATTTAATTTTAGCTATAATGATAATTAATTAATTTTAAAATATAATGTATTATATTATAATTATTACACGTAATAGTATAATTAAAAAAAATAGAAACATGATAACAAGATCAAACATGTTTTTGTTTTCATATTTTTATTAAAAATCTCAACCAAACTGGTTTTTGTTTTCAGCTTTTGTATTACAAATCTCAACCAAGCAAGTTTTGTTTTTTTTAGGAAAAAACAGAAACAAAAACTAAAAACCACAACAAAAAAATAGAAATGAAACCAAGCAGGCCCTTAACTTTTCTAACCTACAACTCTAAGCTTAATGTAATTATTACATTTTATTTTATTTAAATCTGCTGATTAGTTACTCATATTTAAATTAATCAATATGCTCATCATATTTTATTTATTTATTTAATTTTATATAAATTAGTATATAATAAGTAATCATAATTGCATGTATATTTTTTGCTATTTAATGAATTAATTTTTATATTTCACTTAATATTAATTATTATTAGCTTATATTATTTTTAGTTTGAACAATTTCGGATTCTTTCTTGTATCATTATTTCAGATCCCCAAAAAATTGTGTTATCTTGTTTTTTAATTCAATTTTATTATTTCAGTCTTAATTAATCAATCGTCGTATAGCCGTTTGTTTGTGATTGAAATAAGTTACGTCGTAATGATTTTTTTCAGAAACAATCCATTAACGTCTTTATCTTTTTACTATTTAAATTTTCTTTTCTAACTTAACACTGAGATCATATTTCACTTAACGAATCAAACAATTTCTTCGTGCAAACTTAACTTCTCTGACCTACTTTCTTCTTTTAGTTTTCTTTTTCTTTTTTTTGGGTAGAACAACGGGCCGAAGCCTAAAGAAAGAAAACTACAAACGAGTAACACGAGGGAGAGAAACTCCTAGTTGGTCTGCTAATAGTAAATGAGAAATGCCCACAACCGGGTCAGGCATCCAGTGCACTCCCAAGGGAAGACCATAGCTATAATTTGCAAGCCAATCGGCGCAATGATTACCCTCGCGGTATATATGACACACGTGCACTTCCCAAGGGCGGGAGAGGAGCTCACGGATAGCACGAAGTAGAGCATTAACTACCGAACGAGAGTCAGAGGAAATGACCGATACCACCAAGGCCGAATCCACAGACAGCTCGATACGCGTATAACCAAACTCCCAGGCTAGCTTGAGCCCATAAAATACATCCCAAAATTCAGCACGCCACGCCGAACAGAAACCAACATTGGCCCCAAAGCCCACAAGCCACCGGCCACACCCATCTCGAATGAGACCGCCCGCGGTTTCCGGGCCGGGATTACCACGAGAAGACCCATCAGTAGCCAAATTAACCCAACCATCCCAGGGTGGGTGCCAACGAACCTCAGTAATCTGTACTCCCCTTTGAGCAGGGGAATGGGCAACAGTACGGTAGAGGGGAAAGGCCGTGCAGATGTCGTGAACATAGGACCAGATTTCCTGAGGGGAATGTGTAGTCAACGAGTCTGGTGCAAAGCATCTTTCATTCCGCCATTCCCAAAGCTTGGAAAGCACCACACCAAAGAGAAGGGGCCATGGGATTACACCATGGTACCCATCAGCATTCGATAGATTACGCTCCAGCCATTGTTGGAAAGAGCGGGTATAGAAATCCGGCTGAAACCTCCGCCCAACAAAAGTGTTCCACACCTGGCGAGCCCGCCAACAGTCCCTGAAGACATGAGCCAGAGTTTCAACATGAGTCGGGCATTCAGAACACAGAGGAGAATCAGTCAAAGCTAACTGGAACCACCGGTCATTAGTCATAAGTCGGGCTTTCGCCAGTAACCAGAGGTGAGTGTGGATGCGATGGGGGCCCTGCCACTCCCAAATTAGCTTCCAGATTGACGCCCCAGGCGACCACAAATGTTGTTGGATAAGGCTGTAAGCCGACCGAGTGGAGAAGTAACCGCAAGGTTCTAACGACCAATAAACACTGTCCGCCCCCTGAGAATCGTCAGGCGGAAAGGAGGCCGCAATCTTCAACAATACATCCGATGGCAGATACATACCAAACTCATCCCAGGACCAATTGCCATCTACATTAACAAATTCACACACCCGTTTCTCGAGCTGCACCGCAGGGACCTCAACAATGGAATGGGAAAGTAAGGGACCAGTAACACCCTGCACCCACAGATCAGACCAAAACCGAACACACCGGCCATCACCAACCGACCAAATGAGCCCATCCATCAACCGGGGAAAGTGGGAACAGATGTTGCGCCAGAGCAGAGACGACCCTGGTTTCGCAACTAAAGTTGGGGAAAGGCCCGTACCCACCTTGTATTTGGCGTGAAGCACCTGATTACACAGTTTGCCTGGCTCCTGGATAAACAACCAGCCCAGTTTCATGTGAAGGGCTGTATTCATCACGCCCAAGTTTCTTAACCCGAGTCCCCCAACACGTTTTGGACGACACACTTGAGCCCAAGCCACTAAAGGCAGTCGGCGTTTATCCCCCGTTCCACCCCACAGGAACTTGTTACAACAACTATCAATCTCAGCAAGGAGTCCTTTAGGTATCGGTGTCGTTTGCATGGTATAGATTGGGAGAGCACTTAAAACTGATTGGTAAAGAGTCAAGCGGCCAGCCATGGATAGACTATCAGCCTTCCATCCCGATAGTCGAGCTTGCACTCATTGCAAAACATGAGAATAAGTGGATTTGGTTACCCGTTGGTGAAGGAGCGGGACTTCTAGGTACATACCAAGATCCTTCGTGGGAACAAACCCCGACAAACGAACAATGTCACGACAGACACTGGAGGGCACGTTAGGGGAGAAAAAGACCTTCATTTTATTCCTACTCAGACGTTGCCTCGAAGCCGAACAAAACAGATCCATGCACTCCAGAATTTCCTTTAAGTGATCCACTGAAGCCTTCGAGAAGAGCACCATGTCATCAACGAAACATAGGTGAGAAATCCACGGACCATCCTTGCCAACTCGAAATGGCTTCCACCGACCAGCACCCACCCTGGCTACAATGAGTTGTGATAAGCGGTCTAAACACAGAACAAAGATGTATTCTTCAACCTAAATACATCAGATTTCCTATTCTAGAAAAAAGAGAGCAAAAGTACAATTTCCTATTTCAGCAAACAAAGAAGAGGTCGTTGATATTAGTAAGTTATTCTTTTGTTCGTTAATTTTTTCCATTTTTAAAATATTTATAATTTTTATAAAATCATATCTATATCTTCTGTTTATTACATTTTAGCCCATTTTATTTGTTATCATCTAATTTCTTGTTTACACCATTTAACCTGTGATTTTCATCTTGATACAGTTAGATAACAAATATTAGATTATCGTCATCATATTATGTTATAGGACTAAGTTATGTTGAAAATGTGAAGTACAAATGGATAAAATATAGATAATAAATACAGATATAAAACTCGTAACCAAAAACTATCAAATTTAAGCATCATTCAATTATTACTTTTTTAATTGATCAAATAATCTAGTTGGTTTTTATTTTTATAAATATCATTTCATATTTGCAATTAGATTATTAATTTTTTCTAATGTTATTTTTTCTAACTGCATTTAACCTTCATTTTTTTAGGTTTTCTGCTTATTGCCTGCTTCATTCTTGCACTACTCAGGTATGTTTAGTTATCTTACAAAAATATATTGTATAATATTCTGGTATACTTGTTCATGACATATTCCTTTTCATTGATATGATAATTAGTTTCTTGTTTATATTTTTGTATTTCATGACTTACATATACAATTTTATTTTATTAGTATACTCAATTACATTATATTGTCATGAATTAACTTTCTTATATATCTCTTAATCCTTTGTTTATCTTGCGCTAGATTCAACCCATATTATTTTGCAAACTTTTCAAATTTTTTACTAATTCGTTAAATGCTTAGATAATCATGTTTGTTAAACATATAGTTTGCTAGATTTTTGTTAAATGTATTGTTAACCTTATTTGTTAAGTCTGTGCTTATTAGATGCTTTCTTTTATTTATTGACATATACAGATGTTAGTACTTCATTATAAACTCTTTATTAAATCTATGCTTTGCTAAATGTATTGTCTTACAAGTTTTTATTATACCCGACATTTATAAATGTAATGTATACTTTTTTATACATATCTCCTTTAATATTATTTATAATATATATTAAAGTATATATATATATTTCAGGAATATTATTACCAGAAATATTTTGATCTTTTTGACAAACGTTATCAAATGATACATCAAAACCGTCAATGTTATCTGCATCGTTCAGGCATTCAAATATGGATAGAAATGCTATAAGGCGTCAAAAATATGCTGAAATGGCAAATGATGAAAAACAAGAATTGTTACGACGACGTAGAGAAACTCGAGCTGCAAAAAAGAAAAGTGCTACTTTACCTACGCTTCACCAAACAATTACTAATCAACATAGCAATTCTTTCGTTAATGGCGAACCTTCCAGCAGTCAAGTTCTCATTCGTCAACCCTGTAATCAACAAATACATTATCAATCTATCGATTTTCTTATAGATCATATTAATCAAGGTATGTTTTTTTACCTATATTTAAACTATTTTTAATATGAATACTCCAAAAAGTGATCATGTTCTTTTTATATATTTCAAGGGATAAATCATCGTACCTCTTCTTTGAAGTTAACAATTTTGCATAATTTACCTGTTGAGCCTCAACAGCTCCGTTTTGTTCCAAATTGTGAACATTATTATGCGAAATGATTTTATATTGAACCTCCATCTTTTTGTTGTTCGTCGGGACAAATTTCGATTGTTGCTCCTCAAATACCTCATGGTTTAAAATCTTTATTTTAAACAATGACGAAGAATCAGAACATTTCAGGAAGAATGTTCGTACATACAATAACAATGTAGCTTTTACTTCCTATGGAGCTAGATATGATCGCGATCCAACACAAAACAAGAAGGGAGTTTATACATTCCGTGTTCAAGGACAAGTTTATCATTTCCTTGACAGTTTAATGCCGACAAGCAATAAGGTATCTGGAATCCAACTCTATTTCTTTGATACTGATGAAGAACTAAGAAGAAGGATTGACAATTGTGTTAAACTTTGTGAAAGTACATTGAGACTGATTATGGCAGTTCTTCAAGATAACACTTATGCCAAGTTCTTTCGAAGTCTTAGAGATATTCCGTCACTTAAGAATCACGAAATAGTTCTCAGATGTTATCCCGACCTTGATCAACGTGTTTATAATCTTACTACTACATTGCAAGTAGCTACTATATGGATTGAAACTGATGATGAATAAAATGATAAATCTCCTCACATCCAAGTCTACGCTCACTCGGATACAAGTTATAGAATTGAATCTTACTGTGTGTGTTATGACTCGCTTCAATATCCACTTTTATTTCTTCGTGGTGAATTTGGATGGCATCGTGGTATTAAGCAATTAATTCCACAAAGAAACATGACCAATGTTTTAGATGAAGGAACCAATGTTTCTCTCCACTCTTTTACTAATCCATCTGGATTATTCGCTCTCGAAAACATAGGTAAGTTTGCCTTTTTATTTTTTCATTTTCCAAATATTATTTAATCGCAAGGTTTTATTTATCAATTTTATTTTTGTTGTTACTAGCTGTTGAAGAAGGACACTGTGAAGATGGTTTAGTTTCTGCTAGAGAATATTATTGCTATCGACTTCAAATGAGAGATAATAACGAATCTATGCTCCTCCATAGCTTAAGACTACTTTAGCAATTCGTTGTTGGTACTTATATAAAGATTGAAACATCCCGACTTGATTTCCATAGAAAAAAACAAAATGAGATACGGACAGAAATTTTACAAGGTGTTTTAGATAGCTTTAACGTTGGTCAAACTGAAGGTTCCAGAATTGGCCGTCGAATTGTCCTCCCAGCTTCATTTATCGGCAGTCTAAGGGGCATGAAGTGACATTATCTCCATGCAATGGCTCTAGTACAAAAATATGGTAAACCAGATATTTTCCTCACTATGACTTGCAACCCTATGTGGAAAGAAATACAAGAGAATCTTAAATTTCATGAAAAGGCACATGATAGACCAGATTTATTGGCTAGAGTATTCAAAGCTAAATTTGAAATTCTAAAAAATTAGTTAATTAAAAAACAAATCTTTGGAGATGTCTCCGCATTTGTTTACGTTATTGAATTTCAGAAGCGTGGATTCCCTCATGCTTATTTACTGCTGATACTTAAGCCATATTTTAAGTTGCTAAATCCAAATTCTTATGATCAGATCATATCTGTTGAAATACCTAATCATGATCAAAATTCTAGGTTATATTCTCTTGTCATTAAGCATATGATCCATAATCCTTGTGGTTTTATGAACAAAGATTGTCCTTGCATAAGAAATTATGTATGCAAAAACCATTATCCAAAGAATTTTACTCCTTTTTCTGTTCATGGTGAAGACAGCTATCTGTACTATAGACAAAAAGATCATGGAAGGAAAGAAAAAATTTGCAGACATGAGGTTGATAATAGGTGGGTGGTTCCTCATAATCCATACCTTTTATTGCTACTTGATTGTCACATTAAAGTTGAAATATGTTCAACTGTGAAGCTTGTTAAGTATTTATACAAATATGTCTTTAAGGGCCATGACCTTGTGAACTTTAGCATCGTCGATCAAGAGAACACAAGTAATATTAATGAAATCAGTAATTTCCAAGAAGGTCGTTGGATTTCACCTCCTGAAGCTTTATGGCGCATATATGAATTTTCTATAGTAGAGATTAATCCATCAGTTTATATACTACAAGTTAACCTCCCAGATCAATAGTTTGTTTCCTTTGACAAAAATGCTGATTTGTTTTATTTGTTGAGAAATATCAACTTCTCGAAAACAATGCTGACTGAATTTTTCAAGATTAATTTGAAAAATAAAAAGGCTGCAGAGATGAAATGTCTATATAGAGATTTCCCAAAACATTTTGTTTGGAATCAAAAAACAAAAACATGGTTGGAAAGAAGTCGAAGAAAAGTAATAGGAAGATTGGTTACTGTTGATCCTCGAGAAGGAGAAAGGTATTACTTGAGATTATTACTCACGCATGTTAAAGGACCAACATCGTTTGATGACTTGTTAACTGTTGATGGTCAGAAGATTAGCTGTTTCAGGGAGGCTGCACTACAATTGGGATTGCTAGCATCTGACTCTTACATAGAACAAACACTTGAGGAAGCTATCATCTTTCAAATGCCAGCATCCCTCAGACTTTTATTTGTTACACTCTTGTTCTATTGTTCATCGACAAATCCTAAGTAGCTCTGGGAAACTTTCAAGGACGACCTTTATTCTGACTACCAGTATCCTTCTTGTTCCTATAATACGTATACATCTAATGACCTTACAAAAATGGCCCTTCAAGATATTAATAAATCTCTAGAACAAATGGGGAAAAGCTTGGCCAATTATCATTTTACTGATCATCAGTTTCATGTTGATTATCATCAACAACAAACTAAGGAAGTACAAAGTGAAATGAATATACAGATTGATCCAGAAGACCTATTGTTACAATCAAGGTTGAACAAAGAGCAAAAGCACATATTTGATTTAATAATGAATTCAATTTTGACTTCAACCGGTGCAATTTTTTTTATTGACGGTCCTGGCAGAACCGGAAAAACTTTCTTATATCAAGCTCTCCTTACAAATTTACGATCACAAGGGCATATTGCAATTGTTGTCGCCACATCGAGCGTTGCAACATCAATCCTTCCAGGTGGTAGGACAGCTCACTCAAGATTTAAAATCCCGCTTGATTTGTCAAAGCAAAAAGTTTGTCAATTAAGCAAACAAATTTGTCAATTAAGCAAATAAAGCAGTATTGCAAAATTGATACTTGAATCTAGTCTTATCTTATGGGACAAGGCTTCCATGGCAAAACAAGAAGCCATTGAAGCATTTCACAATTTACTTCAAGATATAATGGACTCTGATAAGCCTTTTGGAGGAAAAATTGTTGTATTTGGTGGCGACTTTTGTCAAACTTTGCCAGTTATTGACCAAGCGATAAAACAACAACTCATTGATTCAAGTCTTCTAAATTCACATCTTTGGCCACACATGTGTAAATTCTCTTTAACGATAAATATGAGAGCTGTATCAAATCCGAATTTTTCTAATTTTTTATTACGAGTTAGAGAAGGCACTGAGCCAATGGATAAGCAAGATCAAATATGCTTGCCAAAAGAATTGATTATTCCTTATGACAATAAGGATGAGTCTCTTATCAGGTTAATATTTTTTTCATTATATATTTTACTATCCTTTTTTACAATTGCGATTACATTTTTCTTATATGTCGTTATCCTTATTAGGTTACTTGAAAATGTCTTCCCTGACCTAAGCTTATATTCATCCGATCCGAATCAGATGATAAACAGATGCATGCTATGTCCAAAAAACAATTGTGTTGATGAAATTAATGATATGATGATTCAAAAATTGTCAGGAAATATGCATTCATATATGAGTTTTGACAAGATGATTGACCGAAGACATCAAGCTGATTATGAAGATTTTCTCAGTTTTTTAAATCCTAAAGGGCTACCTCCACATAAACTCTTGCTCAAAGAAAGCTCTTCAATTATGTTACTCGGAAACTTAAGTCCAACTGAGGGACTATGCAATGGAACAAGGTTGATATGAAGACAATTAAAAGATCATACAATTTCTGCAGAAATTTTGTTTGGACCTCACAAAGGAAAATTGATTTTTATACCTAAAATTCCTTTGCAATCTTCAGAAAACGAAAAAAATGGAATTCCTTTCGTCAGAACACAATTCCCAATTCGTTTGTGTTTTGCAATGACCATAAACAAATCTTAAGGTCAAACACTTAATCATGTAGGAATTTATCTCCGTCAACCTGTATTCTCACATGGACAACTATATATGGCTCTATCAAGAGCCCGAACTCCTGAATCAGTTAAAGTTATGATTATTCCTGGAACTTTTGAATATTCAAACTTTGATCAAAAAACAAGATATATTGTTTTTTGTGAAAATTTTCAATTAGTCATATTATAAAAGATAAAAGTTCTTGAGAGGTATGTTAGCTGTTTCTTTTGTCACTTGATATAATTTCATTTCGTGTAAAAACTTCTTTCTCTTCACTTATTCATTAAACATATTCTTTTAGCATAGAAAACCGTTTATTGATTAAGGATATTTTACCTGGAGCTCAATGGTGGTCTTGTGAAGTAATAGTCCAAGAAAAACAACATATTGTCACTTCGCCTGCTACACCATCAAAAAGACAAAAGTTTATCTTCTTTGATTATGAGGTATAACAATTACGCTTTCTTCCTTTTACATTTTTTTAACTTAACTATTAATAATTTCCTTATTATTAATAGGGATCACAAGTTGGGGGTATCATATTCATCAATGATATCCAACGAATGAGCAACATCTTGTAGCCATGTAAGAAATATATTATTTCTAATGCGATTCTAAAATCAATTATGCCTCAGTACCAAACCGAAAATTTGAAAATACAATGGATTATTACGAGCCGCACTGTCATCGAACCTCTGCAGAAGATGAAACAATCATCCCTGTCAAATTTAACTTAACACCTTTCAGCAATCTCATGGACTGTGTAAATGACAAGCAGAAATCAGTTGGTTAGATCCTTAATATATTTCTTCATACAATGTTCACAAATTTTTTATTGTATCTAATTATACTTTTCTTTAACACGTGATATTTTAGTCATCGTTATTGAAGTGTTAGATAGAAAAGAAATCGTCAAAGATGGAAGAACTTCAACTGTGCAAAAATTTGTTATCACTAACAAGAGAAATTTTAATTCTCTGTAATTCTTTATATTTTGCGTGAACCTGAGATAAATTTTTTGTTTTTTCTAACATTTCTTTTTTATTAGACACCAAACGATTGTACTGTCACTGTGGAATTCTTTTGTTGATAACGAGGGCCGGCGTATTACTGAATCCCTACATTCTTATCCAGTTATTATGTGTAGAAGACTAAAAGTCAACTTCTATAACGGTATTTTTTCCTTTTTCATAATATTACCTGTTATTATTTATCTTTTTATTTTATCTTAAAGTTACAATTAAAAATGTTAGGTGTTGCATTATCGACTTGGTTCGACTCAGCAATTCTCGTTGATCGACTGATACACGAAGTTGCAGATCTTAAAAATTGGTAATGCGTTATCTTAGTTGCAACATCTTTGCTCCAATTATCTATATCAAATTGTACATCTTCACTTCAACTGTCAATGGCATTATGTCAAAAAATTTTAAAATTCTGATGCTTTCATATTTATAATTATTATGTTACAAATTATATAGAAATTTTATAAACTTTTTATGTTTTCGTGTTTATAATTATTATGTTATAGGGAACGACGAAATAATAAGGAAATTAAAAACCTTATCAGCACGTGATCTTACCTCAGATATAATCCTAATATATCTTCCGGATCTCATTAGAAAATCACCAAAATCATGTTCCTAAATTCTGCCAGCATGGTAACTACATCTATACATTCTTATCCAATATTTCGTTTAAAACTTTTTAATCGAAATTTTGTTTTGGGTTATTTCCAGATATCATGGATTAAAGGTAAAATTTCCTTTCAACACATCTTGCAACAATACTGGTATATGGCATGCAAAAAATGTTTTCGCTCTACGGCTGCTGTATATGGAGTTTTGTTCACTTGTAACTCTTGTAGAGAAAAACTTACAGCTGAACCGAGGTTTCCATCTTCTGTTTTCAATATTCAATTTACTACTTTTTCCTTCCCATCTAGATTTTGAATTTTTTACGTGCCTTTTTTATTTGCATGTCACGGGTGTGACTTTTTAATTCACACTCATCTCCTTTTTACTTACATAAATTCTGTTGTACATATAAAATCTTTTTTTCTTTCTATTTTAACTTTTTATATAGGTGTCGATATGACATAGATTTGACCGACAAAATAGGGACTATCACGACTTCCATTTTTGTCGACTAGCCGAAAAACTTTTGAATTTCACTGCCGTTAAAGCTATGCAATATTACAATGAGGTTATATTTTTCCATCTATTTTTCTTTTACGTTTCCAATTTAATATGCCACCAATTATCTTTATATCGTTATTTCACTGACAGTTGACATTTTTGGATTTGCATAATAAGAACATAGAACTCCTTTTAGAGAAGATGCACACAGAATTGAAAAGTGACACATTTCTTCTCCATGTCAAACTAGTAAACATTCAGTCATCGGATGCAATGCAACGATTTACTGATGTTTACTACCACAAAATTGATGATAATAAACTACAAAAGCCTTCGCTTTCGCCCGTAAAAGATGACCAACTTTCAGCTAATGATCAACATGACAATGCTGAAATTACACCTCAACCTATCTTAGATATTTTTTTTATTTGTCTTTATTTTTTATTTCATATTTACTGTGATCATTTGTTATTTATGTATCTACCACTTTCTTTTTAATAATCTCACCTTATATCACGTGGCTAATATACTATGATTTTTTATATCTTTAGAGTATATTGCTGAATCTTCTTCATCAGTCAGACAGTGCCTTAATAAAAGATTCAGCCATACTGAAAATAGTCCGCGGTCACGTACATATATAGTTATCAGCAATACTGAATCTGCGCCACAATCAGATGCAGACGGTGATCGCAATAACAAAAAACCTAAATTTTCATAAAAAAAATTTTTCAGAACAAACTGATCAAATGACTTCTGTACCTTTTGTGCTTTTACTTCATATTATCTTAAACTTCGATATTCTGGACGTTGCATAATTCTAGATACAATTCTCCATATCCATATGATGGTTTTTTTTGTTGTAAATTCATGATTGTTGATATTTTTAAATTACGTGGATTATAACCCTCTCTTGTTTTTTATTGGAATGTTTAATTTTATATTGTATTATATATATGTATATATTACATTACAGATAATAAATTGTTCTAATGACTTATACGCTTAAATCATTGATTAAATAATAAAATTTTATATAATTATTAGTTATCTTCTAGAAAATTGTTCTCCTATCTCTTAAATTTC
>JANKOE010000204.1:38453901-38465059 GCA_026284465.1 Erythroxylum citrifolium
TTCCTTCATGCTATGTCATATATCATGGACTTCATTAATTTGATTAAAGATCAACATCAATTCATAAACAATGAATATCAAAATAATGAAATATGCCTTTCTTTATTTATTCATAAAGATTGTACTCAACTTTGTACAAAACACGTTAAAGGCGATTGCCTTTAGGGCACTACTCTAACAATTTTACAGCACTGAACAAGTATAAGTCGAGTTACAAGAGAGTACAAGTCGACTTATAGGTACTGTACAAGCATAAGTCGAGTTACACAAGTATACAAGTCGACTTACACTAACAAGGATCACTTATACAATTATCACAATGAGAATTTCATAGACATATAAGTAATGTTCAAAATAGATTTCTCATATCGGACCTGTTCAGTGAACTTGTTCTCTAACAAGTACCCACACGTTTGTTTAAGTATCTCTATACTTTAGCCTATGAGATCGACTACTTCTTTTATAAGCAAAATCAAAATGTGTGTTAGTTTTTTTACATTATATTAATGTCTAATCTTAATAGAACAATGACTAGGAACATGTAGAAATAATACATAAATGTAATATGAATCTCATAATTATAATCTAATTATAATTTCATTTGCAATGTATAATTATTTTATGGACTTTATCATATACATTTAAATATGTACAAGATAAAAATTGTCTTTAAAGAATTTATCACTAAACTACAACTAAAACGATTGGCTGTAGAGCATAAACCAACTCGGCTAGCTCATCAAACACGTACTTCGTACACGTGCTTCACAGTAAGAAGCACATTCCAAATCCGGTATATCTTTCTTCTTCATTAAGTTTTTTTTTTCTCGTTTCTAATTTTCTGATTCTTGTATTTGGAATTTACTTTCTTGTTTCTGTACAAGGATGTAGGTATTCTGACTTCCATGCGAGGTGTTTAAGGTAATTGCAATATTCAGTTTTGGTTTCCATTTAGATCATTGCTCTCCTCATTGTACAGTATAGTCCTTAGGAAGGAATTGTTGCTCCACACCTAGAGCACAGCTACAACGCAGTTTGTGCCCTGAACCTGGAACGAGTAGAGAAGAAATCTATAACCAGTAAGTTACTACTACCCTTCCACTGGCTTTTTTCGGTGGGTAAAGATGATACGCAGTCTACCGAAGTAGAGTTGTAATTTGATGCCCAAGGAGCAACGAAAGAGCTAGTCTTACGTTGACTTTTTCTTTGTTGGCTCTTCTTTTTTGTGTGGTTTTCAGCCAAGGCCAGCTCTTCCTTGTAGAGAGTTTCTATCAGATTACTAGCACCAATACACTGACGGGATGAGTTCACTAGTTACTAGCCTGTTTTCTGATCTAGTAGTTCTTTTCTTCACATAAATGAATTGGCTGATAAAAATTTTACTCAGCTTTCTTGGGGGATCAAAAATTGTAGATTAGCTGGGATCAATATAGAGAATTTTGCATCTTTTGGAACTTCATGCCTTTTTCTTTTTCTTGTTGTTGATATTGTCTTTGACTATTTCGTTATGGATAAGGTTAGGAGAGGATGTAAGTATCCTAGTAAACACAACGTTTGCATTCAGTTCATAACTCCTATGGCGTCAACTTGATATTCTTGATTTTTTACTTATGCAATTTACCTTACCCGTAAAAGTAAAAAAAGAGAGGTTGATACAAAAATACAAAAAATAGAACAGATTATAATTCAAACTACTAATCAAGATTTGGCTCGATCGGCACGCGTAACGTCACTTAACTAGCAAGCAGAGCGGACAAAGAAAAGGAGAACAAGTTTTAAGGCTTCATGTACTGGTACGTTGGAGGAATCATTTTTCTTCCTTGGCAACCTGTGAAGATACGAGCCTGAATGTTATTCTGAAGGTGGCTTATTATCAGAAATTGAAAATCCCAATCACTAGCCTAATGACTTCTTTAAGACTGGTCACCTTCTAAACCTCTGACTTGGAGCTCCCGCCACTCTTGAACCATTGCACAGCAGCAGCACATTAGGTGAGTTAAGAAGTCATCGCATAAGCCACCCTGTAAAATCATATTCACTAAAGAGTGTTAAGAGGGCAACTAGTCGACACTGATGAAGTTGAAGATACGAGCCTGGATGTTATTAAGTTCTCTTATTTTCCTTCTTATGCAACAGGTGTAACAGCAACATCCGAGGAAGATGGAATGCGCCATTAGATCGCTGATGGCACGATCACGAGCTGCAATACCATCCAAAATTAACTAACTGCCTGCCTAAAACGCTCTCTGTTATTTTGGTATCAACTCATCAACTTACATATTTTTCCCTTTGACACTGCATTGGCTATCCATGAGAAGGTACCGCAAGGATAGATGCAGGTCTTCAAGCCTGCCGCCAGAAACCTCGTCAAGGTACTCATAAATGGGAAATTACCCAACCATTTCATGAGAATGAGTTTAGTATGAGATAATGAGATGGAACTCACTCAAACAAGGCTCCTGGCAGCAATCGAAAAGATCAACCCGCCACTCTGACTGACATTTATCTTCAGGATTCAAATCCTCATGGCTGGATATTGCATTGGTTATGTACCTAGTTAATAAAATGTTACTTGACAAAACACAACAAAGATTCCATTAAACACTTACCCTGATTTCTTATAAACACTTACCCTGAAACCACGTAAGTTGGTTCGTTGACAAGAAGTTTGGTAACCTTCTGTCCTGGAAGCGTATTGACAACATTATCTGTAATATCAATAAGATGTTCAATTACACGGCATTGATCAGGATCATTTTCTGTTCTCGATCGCTGAAGCTCAATTTGTAGTTTCCCTTTTTCTTCTTGAAGGGCCTCATGGAATTGAAGATCAGGATATCTGCTAGATAGCGACTTCTCTAGTATGTTCGCGTCTTTATTTGTTCGATCAGGTTTAAGTACCACATTTTGAGCCTCCACATCTTCATCAAGACTGTACTCCCTGTGATCCTCCTCTACGGCTTGCAAACCTTCCTTTATATCCTGGATTCATTAATTGTGTTTCATCAATTCTCAAACTAATATTTGAAAAGGTAGCAGATAAATTTTTATGTGCTGTTTATTTATTTTCGCAAAACCAGGCAGTCACCATTGATAAGTTATAGATAATATCTCACTAGGGCTTGGTAAGAAAAAAAGTTAAAGAACAAATCAAAATGAACTGTTCCTGCACATGGCTAGAAATGTCAACAGAATGTCAAGTTTATAGTTTCTAGTGTCTAGTGCCCAAAATAAAGGGAGAAATGAAAAGACATGCACAGTAACTGATTTCTCTCCCAGGCAACAGTTCTTGGAATCGAAGATGTCCCCTTTCGTCTGTGATTAATGTTTGGTACCTGCATCCTGAACTCATGAACAAGTGAAATTAAGGGTACGAGCTTGAGGTATCGATCAATCTCATCCTGGACTTGCCTAAACTGATAAACAACACTCCAACCAGTAGCAAGCATGTAAAGATAGCTCTTGTCCTTGCAACTCTGGACCAAGTCTAAGGCTTTCCTCAAAGCCTCCTCGAGCCCCTCCAACGGCTCTTTGGTTGCCGGAAGCCTCATGAGGTCTGTCTCTTTAAGCTTTTCCAACAAACTGCTTACTATCTTCACGTGCTCCGCCAGTTGCTGGCAGTTGCTCTGGTGGATGGAGGCGTTTCGAGCCGACGATATGATCATGTTCGCTAATCCTACCGCTTGCACTCCACACGTTTCCACAGCGTTAATCGCCATAGTGCTCATGAAAAGTTTGCAAAAGGGGAGGAAGAGAGCATACACTAGAGTTCTTCAGTTCAAAGAAAGGAGTAAAAACGTTTCTTACTTTTTGGTTGGGCATTACAGTAGTGACATTTCGCTCTCTTTTTCTTACTTTTTGGTTGGGCATTACAGTAGTGTCATTTCACTTTGAATAATCCTACAACCTTTGTCGGGTTTTAGTTATCAAGTGCATGATTAAAAATAAAGTTGAATGCTTTGATTGGAAAATGGGTAAGCCCATCTTTTGATGAAGTTGCTGTTTTGGATCAAATAAAGTATTAGGCATTTCAATTAGCCCATGCATGGATGCGAATATAAACTTAATTAATCATTAACTTTCATACAGTTCTTTCCGAGGTATCTAATTTTTTCATAACTCTACCAAGAGAAGGGGGGACATCTTAGAGATGTCTTAATGAAAGGCATTGCTTCAAGTGAGGTTACCCTCTGTAAACTTCAAAAGAGGTAATTGCTTCATTCGATTACATTAAGTTAAACTTGAAGGATCATATAAGTTCATTAATTTTCCAAACTAAAGATGATCAAGACGTTGAAAACATAAAGGAAGCTACAATTCAAG
This sequence comes from Erythroxylum citrifolium, assembly GCA_026284465.1. Taxonomy (NCBI): domain Eukaryota; kingdom Viridiplantae; phylum Streptophyta; class Magnoliopsida; order Malpighiales; family Erythroxylaceae; genus Erythroxylum; species Erythroxylum citrifolium. Next base: position 38,458,225 of record JANKOE010000204.1, read on the forward strand.
AAGGGAAGGAAGAAGATTCAGCAGAAAAGATAGAAGTTGAATGATAAGTACTTGCTTGATTATATATTTATTCCCTAATGCTTTGTGATTAATGTTATTATGTATCTAAAATACCTGTTTTGGTTCATATTTTAGTTTAGTTACAAGTTTGCAGATCAAGAACGAAAATATGCCAAATTCACATCCTTGGTGTTGTTTTATCGATGTTCGATCTTATTTTGCCTTCGTAGAATAAGAAGGAGATGAGTTAGAGTGAAGATAGGATAAAGAATGAAAGAATTGGAGTCAATTTGACTTACATGGCTGTATATAGGAATGTGTATCTTAGTGGAAATGTGTACGAACTCGAAGATATTATTTCAACCACCCTTATGACCTACACCCCTATGTGGAGACTTACATGACCCTGTAAATGAGCTACATAGTCGTAAGCTCATATATCTTGGCTATGTAGCCTACAAAGAAAATGTAACTTTGTGATTTTGGGCAAATTAACATACATATTTACCTAAATGCCTATATAGCTAATCGTGTATAACAATATAACCATAATTTTACACTATAAAAGGTTAATTAAGAGGCCAATCAGGTTATGTACAACTGGAGAAACAAAAGGGGACAGATTCTTTCCCATTTGAGAGTTATTAATAGCCAATCTTCTTCTCATCAGTTCAAAGGAAATATCGAGGTCGATGAACATGTTTGGGCATTAATCAATCTTAATGGTGGTCTTCTTAACTCTCTTTTAGAATTGACTATATTATTCTTTGTCTAAAGTTTAAGATTTGTGTATGAATGATTTAAATAGGCCTGCTAGAGTATTTATGTATGAATTCATTGCCAAAATCTAGATTGCAATATGTAATTATTATAATTATAATTCATGTGTAATAAAATAATGATTGTGTATCATTAGGGATAATATAGTATAAGTTAAATGACCTGAGCTTATGTGATTGTTGCTTAAATTAACCAATTTTCCTATTTCATAATGCGACTGTGAAACTAAATCTAAAGAGCTTATTTTGGGTTGTCTAATAACTGGACCTAATTAAAGAGCTCGTTTTTAATTAGATACAACTTAAGAAAAAACTAGGATTAACAAAGCTTGTTATTAATCTACGGTTAATAGTTTCAAAGAGAGGTACGAGAACTAATGATTGATTATGAACATTTGTGTGAAGGTCAATGTTGAACCACAAATTGGATTTAAAACCCATTGATCAATCTTTTCGATTTATGTTGTTTGATTTGATTTATCTTTTATAGTTTAATTTATTTTATTGCATCTAATGAATTCAATAACCCCCCCCCCCCCCGGTTTTATTTTTTGATGCATCCAGTATGTAACCAAGAATTTTGGCAATATTTTCAAGGAGTGAAGTGATCTTGTGTTTGATACTAATTGGTGTTATATATATATTTGTTTATTCAATTTTCTTAATCTCTTTATATTTGTTAGTGTTTGCATCTGATATAACTAGATCTTCTCATTAAGACCTTATATAATTTGATACTAATATTAGAAGGACACTATGAAGGTTGTGTAAGGAAAACATAACAACTTTAGGAATAGCGCAAGAAATTGATTTAAAAGACATTATGTTTAATACAGGAACCCTAAGGGAGTTAGTTAGCCCAGACTTAACCTAGAGACTTTTATGCATTACTTTCCTAAATTTTGTCGAACATACTACTTTTCAGCTTTATAGATTGATACATATTTCACCTAATTTTTATGGTCTTGCAAGTGAGGAGGCTCATAGGCATCTCAAGGAGCCTGATGTGGTTTGTCTTAGTATGAAACTTTCAGGGGTAATGGAAGTACAAATCATGTTGAGAAGGCTGGTTTTGGAGAATTATTTTCTAACATCAAAGATAACAAGCGTAAGGAAAAAGGTTTGGGGAATAAAGCAACATCATAGAGACTCCTTTTACAAGTATTAGAAGTGTTTCAAAAAGTTGTATATCAGTTATCCCCATCATAATATCACAAATTAACTCCTTATTTGATAATTCTATGAAGGATTATTGCTTATAGACAAGAGTTTGATAGATGTAACAAGTGATGGAGTATTAGGTGAAAATACTCCTAAGAGGCAAGGACCTTAATTTAATGTATGATAGTAAACACTTAACAATTTGGCATTAGCAATGATGTTTGTAGGGTAAATAAGGTGAAAATTTTATCCGTAGAGCATCAATTAGTTGGATTAACATCCTTTATTAGACAGATTGTCATAAGACAATCATTGGTGAAAGATTGTAGGATATGTACAAATACGAACCATCCGACGGATGGTTGCCCGACTCTGTAAGAGAGAAACATGGAGTATGTTAATTCTATAGGAGAAAACTTTTTTCCAAAAGTACAATATATATTCCGAGACCTATAACCTAGGTTAGAAAGATCACCTGAACTTGAGTTAAGGAGAGAATAGGTAGCAGAACTACTTCCCATATAGGTCGTAAGGTGTATAACAATTTTGGGCTAACCTACAAGCCTCCTCTAACTAACACTTCATTATTCTAGTAGAATGCAAAATAGTTTCAACAGGAGACAAGGTTTAGCATTCAAAATTTGGAAAACTATATAAGTTAAATGAAAGCTACTATCCACTATTTAGAAGCTCAAAGTGAAGGACAATTGCCATCGCAACCTAAAATAAACCCCAAGAATGTTAATTCAATAACCTTAAGGAGTGATAGGAAGCTTGAGGGTCCAAAGAGGACTACACAAAAGATGGCTAATGAAAAGGAAATTGAGAAGGAGATTGAGAAGAAAGGGATACATCATTTAGTTCAAAGGTAAATGTTAAATCACCAAATATGGTTAACACTAACCCTCCACCTTTTCCTAGGAGATTAGCAAAGTCAAACAAAGAGGACAAGGATAAGGAAATCTGAGAGATTTTTTGGAAGGTTAAAGCTAATGTACCATTGCTGGATGTGATTAAGCAATGGTACATTAAGGACCTAGGCATATTTAGCATCACACTTGCACAATGGCAAGGACCTAGGCATATTTACCATCACACTTACACAATGCTAACTAGAGAAGTAACATTCAAGAGGTGAAAAGTGCCCTATTCAACCTAAACTAGATAAAACACCAGGGTAAGATGGTTTTAATGTAGCTTTTCACACTTGCGCAATGCTAACTAGAGAAATAACATTTGAAGAGGTAAAAAGTACCCTATTCAACCTAAAGCCAGACAAAGCACCAGGGTTAGACGGTTTTAATGTAGCTTTTTCCAGTAGATTAGGGCTTAATAAGTGGTGGAGTAATTGATTGTGCAAGAGTTCTTTAGAAACATTAAAATGCCAAAAGAACTGAAAAAATATTCTTATACCTAATTATTAAGAAGAAAATCTCCAACATTTTGCAAGACTTTCAACCCATATCTTGTTGCAACACAATATACAAAATCATTAGGAAAATATTTGCAATTAGGCATAAAAAGGATCTAATTGCTTTGATTAATCATAGCCAGGGAGCATTCATTAGTCCAAGAGACATTAGAGACAACCTTCTCCTAACACAGGAATTACTCTCTTAAAATAAATGTATACAAAGCATTTGATGCGTTAGACTGGTAGTTCAATCTCAATTCCATAGAAGCATTTGGATTTCCCAAGCAATTCATATCCTAGATGGAAGCTTGTATCACAAATACCTCTTCCAGTGCTATGATTAATGGAGAACCTACGTAACTTTTCTATGGTGCAATAGGAATTTGGTAGGGAGACCCCCCTATCCCTATACATTTTCACTTTTACAATGCAAGTTTTCTTCAGAATTCTTCAGAAACACATCAACAGAATGCGGAACTTTACATATCACTACAAATGTAAAGAATTTGACCTCTTCTCCTTAATTTTTGCAGATGATATGCTTCTATTCTATAGTAATGACCCTAACTCACCCTCAGCCATTATTTCTTGTTTACAAGTCTTTTCAAATATATTAGCACTAAACATCAACTAGGAAAAGAGAAAGAGAGTAGTTTGAACTAGAATCCTTGATGTCAATATTCTAGAACAAATCTCTAGGATACAAAGATAAGATCTACCATTTACACACCTTGTATTACCTATTTTCACAAGGAAACCAAGAGTTGTGGACTGCCAACACTTGATTGAGGTGGTTAAGAAAAGAGCAAATGCTTGGCAAAACAAGACTCTTTAGCTAGAAAGATCCAATTAGTAAAATCAAATCTCTTAAACCTCTAAACTTATTGGTGCTCCCATATGATGTTACTTAAAGTAGTTATCAAAGATATGGACATGATCATAGGGAGATTTACGTAAACTGGAAATCTAAACAATTTCTATGGAGTCAAAAGTAAATGGACTGAAGTTTGTACCACTAAGCAAGATGGTAGATTGAGTATCACATCCCTCAAACTCAAAAAATCAAATATTAATTTGAAAGAAAATTTGGAAATAATGCATAGACAAATTCCTTCTTTGGGTTAAATAGAGGAATTCACACTATTTTTCACAATGATGCTTCTGGAATCTTAGAGAAAAAAAAGACAATTATGGCCTCTCATTGAGATGTTGAGATCAAAAAGTTCTATATATCCTCTCATTAAAATTATAGTTAGAAATGGACTTAAGACTACGCTATGGTACAATAAACGGAGTGACATCAGTCCCCTATACCTGCTAGAGGAACTCATTCCACTCAACGGAAGATTTCCACCGAACACCAAACTGGTAGAAATAATCTTAGTAATTCCTAGAACTACAATAAAAAAGGTATGTCTTAAATTGCAAATATCTTACACTATAAAGGAAGATATATCCATTTGGACTAGAAAAATCCTTGAGCTTTTCCAGCATATCCTATTTAGATTTTTTCAGACCACACTCCTCCAAAGTCCATTGGCATGAACTTATTGGGTCCAAAATTTTGGTACCTAAGGTAGCTAGCACCTCCTAGTTAGCAATTAAAAACAAGCTTTTACCCAAAACTAAGATAAAAGCTCTTAATCCTCTACATGTACTATGCAAACTTTAAGCTAAAACAATACAACATCTAACTTTGAATGCCCTTACACATAATCCATCTAGTCTGGCTTACAACATATAATGAAAATTCATTATAATGCAAGAAACTAAACTGGGATCAGATTATACAATAGCTGATCAAGTAGATTAAGAGGTTGGGTAAAGAGTTAATTATACCTAAGACTACATTCATTTGTTGCATCTACATTAGTTAGAGGGAAAGGGATAATAGGATTTACGACAAACATAATCGAGCAAGTATAATTTAACTCAAAACTTAATACATTCGATAGAGAAATCCTCATATCAAACATTTACAACACTCAAGTCAGCAGTAATGTAAGGAGGAAATGGATTTTATGATTTTTGTTGGACCCCGGCCCCGGAACCCGACTGTCCCGGGAGGTGAGTCCTGTTGAGGCCCATTCCCGAGACATCTTGCCTTGATGAGATCCTTAACTTGACTCTTGATACTTCTCACTTGGGTGGTGAGCTTTCATTGACTAAGGCTTAATCCATGATTTCTCTTGAAAATGTTAAAAATTAACCTTTTAAAGCCATGTCCGTTAAACGGACATGAATGGGACTTAGATGCCTTTTTCCCCGAGAGTGTCCGTTAAACGGACATGCGTGTCCGTCTAAAGGACATGAAGTGCCAAAATGGTACTGTTTCTCTCGAACCTGTCCGTTAAACGGACAGGAGTGTCCGTTTGACGGACACAAGGCCACCATGTGTACTATTTAACACGAATGTGTCCGTTAAACGGACATGTGTGTCCATCTAACGGACAAGATGCTTAAGAAGGGCACTATTCAACCCGAGACTATCCGTTAAACGGACAGGCGTGTCCGTCTGACGGACACGATGCAGACAAGGGGTGATTTCTCACCCGAATGTGTCCGTTAAACGGACATCCGTGTCCGTTTAACGGACAGGGGAAATGCTCACAATTTCCCTTGCCCTGCTTACATCTTATCCATACCTGCCCAAATCTTATACACTTCTAATCTTCCATTCTTCCTAAATCCACTCATTCTACAACTACAATACCACATAAACAAGTCAAACACCTAGTTCGACTTATCAACACTCAAACCCAACTTCAAAGTTTCCAATCCCACACATTCACAAGCATTTGGGAAATCAACATCACACAAGCCTAAACATCATCTTCAAGCATCATCTTCATTTCTAACATGCATGACTATCAAATTTCAACCTCATAGCATTTACCTACCCATGTGAAATCCAAACCATTTCATGCAACATGGAAAAACTATAATCAAGCATAATAATACATAGCTTTGAAATACCATGTTTAGCCATAACTCAAATACATTTCATTTTCATCAAATCATGTATCATACAATACTTTAGTGGGCATTTCAAGCCCTTTTTCAACTTGGTTCAAAATACATATTACAAAATGACTGTTTTCTCAAAATGCATCTAAAGCATTGTTTACAAAAATTTATTTAAAATTCTAAAACAAAACATTCTTGGAGTAATGCCTTAAGCTCGCTCCTCGGGATCCTACTCTTCACCTGGAGATGGGAGGGCGTGAGCTTACGCCCGTGGGTAAAACATTTATATTTATGGGAATAAGCTAACTCATTTAATTATCCATACATTTAGCAATTTCTTAACACAATCATAATACATATATTGATCAATTAATCGATTCTGCATTTTTCACAATTCTCATAATCATAACATTCATAAATCTTGCAGTTTCATGTACATACATAGGAAACACAACAAATGGCTCGGTAAGTCCATAATCATGGCACTACATAATCTCATTAGATGATCTTATGT
>JANKOE010000204.1:38479501-38494976 GCA_026284465.1 Erythroxylum citrifolium
AAGTGTAATTTTGTCTAATATTGTTTATTATGAAATTAGGTGATGAAGAAATTGCCGAACAACCAAATTTGGAATCTGTTGAAGATGTTCATATTGGCAATGATGAAGGAGCATTTGATTTTGACTTGAATGAATATTATGATTATTGATCATTTTTTTTATCTTTTTGATGAAATATGACTAGTGAGCTTTGTTATCTTATTTTGTGTTATGTTGGTGAACTTAAAAAAAACTTGTATGTTTTGAAGTTTGAAGGTTTAAGTTAGAAAAATAATTAAATAATATGTTTAAAAATTATTATATATATATATATATATAATAAAATAAAAATTTATATATTTATCAGTCACCGGTTCAATCACGTTCAATTTTAATTGAACCATTGACCCTTATATCAGTTATTTCTCCAGTTCAATTTTTAAAACATTGCTTTAAACATTCAGTTTTGTAACTATATCAAGTTATCAGCTTCTAAGTTTGCACCTGTTTATTCTTTGAACGAAAATATGTAAGATCCAGTAACCTTCGGCCCAGCCCGAATCCCATTCTCATCGGCTCCGATCTCCGCGGTGGTTTTATCGTGAGACGTTAATTACTATAGCCGACTCCTTATCATTCTAGAAACCGTAAGTAGCTGGTAACTACACTCCAGTATTGTCAAATAGGAGCAGTAAAATAACTAATCACTTTAAGTTCTAGTTTAGATAAACACCAACTAGTGTAGTTGCCTCCAGTAACCAAGTATTTGCAATCTCTAGAGAGCTAAAAAGTCAGGAAACGAGTATTAGTATCCTTTTCCCCCTCGTGCCCCACTACAATTTCACTGCCCGCAGTCAGAATCTACGAGGGGTTTTTTTAATTCGTTTGGGCGGCTTCTTCTTTCTTTTCGAGTACAATGATGACTTGCTGAGGAAATTGAAGAGAAAAATAAATCTACACGCGTGCAATAATGATACTATCAAGAAACTTGGCTCAATGCTTCGCTATGATGTTGTTTATATGGGTCGCGACTTTATTTCGAGTTGGGTCCGTCGCTGTAGTCTGCGAACACAGTTTTTATGATGGTGCGAAGCTTTATAACTTCAGTTTGGCCTCTCGTCTTCCCACTTATCCTCACGGTGTGGTCAGCGAAGATGGGTACGCTCTTTTTCTCTCCTTCCCGATTTGTGTCCTACTCATTTATAATGTTTTCTTTCTCATTTGGCTTCTGTCCCGTAATATTTACAATAACATTTAGTAATCGGGATTAAAGTGGAAAGATGTTTGTATTGTCCTTGTGTTCTTTCATTTGTTGATATTTCAGTTCAAGTCGACGTCAAACCTTATAGTGAACCAATCACGACAACTGTTTTGAAATCTGATTCTACTTGTACTGAAAGATTAGTGCCACCCCGCCCGCATTGGAAACGTGGAGTTTTCCTGTCTCTTCTTTCTGCCGAGAAGGAGGGGATATGTCAGTGATTGGGGATTCGGTAGGGGCAGTAACGGTTAAATTTCATAATACTAGGTTGATGGCTTTCCAACAGAATTCAGATATTTGTTTTAGATTGATTGAAAATACTTGTTTCGTCTTCTGCAAGTGAACAGTAAAATAATAGAGAACCTCAGATTATAAAATCCAGCGTTCTTTGCTCACTGTTCTACTACCTTAAACAAATCAATATGAGATTATGATTCATCATATTCTGCATGCATTTGCTGTTTTTGTTGCTGTAGGTTTTATCAGGTGGCTGCAAATAAGACTATTCTCTGGTTTCAGGTTGGCTCCATCAGGTTACGGTTTATTTCTTCGTTTTTTCAGTAGTTTTTATGGTATATAGAGCCACTTTATTCCTTGTGGTTGGAAGACTAAACTTCAATTGGCCTTTAGTCCTATCCTGTAAGCTTCATACCATTCTTGTTGTGTTTACAACTGACTTGCAATCTATAAGCTGTCTTGCCTTTGAATGCAATTCAAACTCATACACACTGAAATTTATTAGCATCATTTTTGAAAATGGTTAAAAAGGGATGCTGTGTAAAAACTCGGGCCTTGCTATTACTTTGTATTTATGTACCTAACTATGAATTTCATATGTGCGTGTATACAGTTGATTGACCTGAATTTTTCATATTTGACTTATGGAGCAGCTATGCGATGGAATGATTTTTAATCACTACCCTCCCAGATGTCTTGACTGCATGGTAAATAAGTCCTACCATCTTTTTCCTTTGACAAGCTATTATCATCTAACAGATTGGAAGTGTCCGCATTGGAAAATCTACACTGTATTTTCCTTGTTGAACCTGGGCTCTTCAGCTCTTCATTTAGTGGAAGATTATTTTCTGCATAATCATTTTCAAGAGCATGCCTAGTCCTCCTTGGGTAGAAGTTTTAGGGGTATCATAGTCTACTGGTGAAAGAGTTCATTCAGGATAAACATGGCACTTCCATGTATCCTGTGAATTGCAGGGTGTTATGGTTTTTGCCTGTTCCATGAACCATTCTGTGTGTCAATGAGTGCATCAGCTCTTTTCCATGCTACCGAAATGGTAGATTGTGCTCCCTGTCTGTCAAATGATAATTATGTCTTTGCTACATACAAGTTAAAAATTGCGATGGTTGGTTGATTACCCTTCCTGTAGGACTGTGGGGGCCCAAAACACTGTGGAATGGAATGTAGTGCACTAATGGGTCATAACATAGGAGGTAAGTGATCTATCGAATTTTTTTAATTTTGTCTCAATTCCACTAAACTTATGAGATTCCATGATTCACGTAGTCCTATGCAGTTTTTTTTTGGCATTTTTTAAAGCACCCATTCTTTGTGTGGGAATTGTTTTCTTATAGATACAGATGTTTATATGTATTTATTTTTTCTATCTATTAAACAAGGGCCTTAAGCTTTTAAGGTCAATAGATGGTTGGTGGCAGCTTGATGGATCATATTTGTTAGTTGGATGTGTACCGACATATAGACTCTGATTCCTTGGTGTTGGAAACAACTTATTATTTTTGTTGGATGGTTACATTAGCATGCTTGGGTTTTTATCTATATCTGTCAGGATATGACTCTCCTATGATTTGACCATCCTTTAAGAGTGATAGTTCCTCTTTTACACCAATGGAATCGACACTATCATGGATCTCTTGTCTTTTGCCACAACTAGGACTGATGTTTGGAATGATCTAAACCCCTGATATGGCCAATCAGAACGAACTTCAGGAAAGAGGATGGAAAGCATACCTTATCAAGGTTATGGATTAGGAAATTGAAGCGGAAGGGAATTCAGAAAACCTTTAGTTAGAAAAAGTAGTTAGCAAACCTTGAGAATGACAAGGATACTTCTTTAGGCTTCTGCCCCCTTAATTTATTCATTCATAAAGTAATTAAGCTGTCTTTGAAATAGTTTGAGTGGGCTGTAACTTTCCTTACATACTTCTATGAGATCTATGTTACGTTTTCAGGTTATGATGTTTGCAAAACAATTGGATATGCATCAAGCACAGTGATTAATGTCATTGGTAAGAACTTCTATTACTTTCTTTTCATTTGCTAATTGGTCTGAAGAATAGTCCTAGTTGAACCAGGGATGAGCAGACTACATGTAGTTTCTCCTGGTGATGCAGAATTCACTGTTCTGTAGGAGCTTGGTCTCGAATGTTTAGTGTGTCTGTAAGTACTGATTTGGATCTTTTCAATGAGGAACATTGCAGAAAATCAAAATCCTAGTAAGGGAGTGGTTGTTAAGATGTCAAGGAAGGCCCCTGCAGGGAATTGTTCACTCTCTGTTTCTGTCCTTTGTGATTCAAATGGAGTTCAGGTGAGAGTTTTTTCTTAAGTTATCCTCGCCCTGCATAGAACGGTCTAAAAAGCTTAAACTCTTTTTCTGAACCCAGCCACTTCATAGTTTGCCTCATGACTTTATTCATGTTTCACAGGGGCCACTCTCACTGGAGAAATTAGGGACCTGTGATTATGTGAGTCTCTGAAATTCATTTTTACATGGAAATTGATTCAAATGGATGTGCTTTCTTCTCAGTGCTTCTTTCTTATTGGATAAATATTTTCGATTGAAATGTTAAAGAAGTTACTGAGCTCTACATTTAATATTTTGGGCTTGTTTGTCTGACAGGCCACTGTACTGAAGCATCCTTCTGGTTGTCCTACAATAATTTCTGTCCATGGGAGAGGATGGGGCTGGCTCAGTATCTTAATCCTTATGTGAGTCACTCTATTTGTGTATCTCTACTTTTTCCTTGTTATAGATCGCATCAATCAAGTCATGATTTCATGGTTTTGAAGTCAGCTTGCTTGACTAATCACTTGCTTTTGCAGTATCTTATGCCTTTTTGGAGCATATCTGTTGGTGGGAACAGTCTATCGGTATTTCTTCCTTGGAATACGCGGGTGGGATGTATGTTTCCTCTCTCTGGCCCTTTAACTCATAGTTTGAACTGTTTGGTGTGGACTATGAATTTTTTCGATTTTTCATTTATGCAATCAACTATGATTATTTGATAATATTGAACTGTAGATCCATATCGTTTTGCACTTGGCATAGAAATTCCTTTCTGTGGAATCTTAGTGATCTTCCTAAAATGTTTGATTCATAATATGTTTGCTGCATGTTCCTAATTCCGAGCAGCTATCAAACTTATGGAACAATGTTCTGACGTAGATGGCATCACGGCGAAAATACCTCCTTTTCATGTTTTAGATTGTAATCACGGGTCAATTCCAGTAGAGATATTAACATGCATAATTTAGTATATTATAATTTTCTTTTTATTCTTTTTATACAAACTGTTCAAAGTAATGCCTATCTGTTAAGTGTCGAGTAGCTTACAAATGTTGATGGATTCGCAAGTAGTACATTGACTTTGTTGAATGATATTCCTGATGACAAGTAAAACTAGCTATGAATGAGGCCCTTAGTGGTGCTTGACTGTCTTGTGAACTTTAAATAATTACGGTTCTTCGTTCTTTCAGATAATACCAAACTTGGAATTTTGGGGCAGAGTACCTCAGAGAATACAGGTATTCCAATTACAATTTTCCCAAATACCTATTTGTTAAAAGTTATAGCAGTCCTCTTACAAATGTAATATTTTCTCAGAGTTCTTTTGCATCGTTGGTGAGGAAAGTTAGAAGATCTTCTGAAGGACATCGAAGTTCCTATTCTGCTGTCAATTTTTGAGCAATTTAAAAGCAGAAGCTCATATTTGCATGCGAATCAGTACTGAGACATCAGAGTTCAGAGCTGTGAAATTTCCAGGCAAGTGGCCGGTGGTATAATCTCAATTGTCTTATCAACTTAGAACTTGAAATCTACAAAATTCTTTGCAAAACTACTCTTTCGTTGACATATTTACAGCCTTTTCCACATTTTTGCTCGAGTTCTTTCCTCTGTGATCACATTCTATTCGTTTTAAAATATTTAGAAAGTGACAAACTTGCATACCCCTCTTCTGTTTTGCAACATTCATTTAATTGCTTTTTCTGTGCAGAGTTCGATGCCTTAACCATTTCTTTTTTTAGCATTCTTTCTGGTTCTTGAATCTTAACTTACATACTGTTCTTTGGGAAGTTGCCTTCTTCCATGATCTTCTTTTCTTAATCCTATCCCCAAGACAATTTCTATCTGAAATTTCTCTCGTTTTCCTCTCTCGTCTTAACCAAACATGTGGAATTTAGGCTACTGTTAAACGGACATATATACATGACAAGGTCCAGGTCTGACCCGGAGTCTAGGTTTTAGACCAAAATTATCAGATTTTGGGCAGAGCTGGGCTGTACCTTTCAAGCTTGATTTAAAGCTTAATCAATTTGAAGTTTTATCTGTTTAACTGCGAGCCGAATTTGAAGCTTCATTGTCATCTATATTCAGGACATAAGCCATGATATCTACCATTTCGAAGAAACCACAAATGCAGGTTATGAACTTCACCAAGTGAAGCCAACTGTGTTCGAGTTTATATAATGTAAGAACGAAATATAAAGGTGTTCCAACTTACCAACCAAAAGATCAATTAAGAAAAAAGAACATAAAGAGATGAGGTTTGCCTACTGATTTTACGTTTAAAAACTCAGATAAGAAGGGTACATGTTACCTTATAAGCTCCAATGGCAGCTCTAGTCGTTCGTTTTCTTGTCCCAGAATCTGGTGCCAGGAGTTATGGTTAGTTTGGAAAGAGGACGTTCCTTTGATAACAAACTACAAGGTGAATGAGCCGTTAGTTGTTGAGGAGAGGAAAGCTTAGAATAGCAGGTGATAGTAATGGGCAGTTAAGAAAGCCTAGTTGATAGAGACACACAAACGGCCTCCGATTTTTGTCCCAAGCAATTGAATTAACAAAACTTGGAGACCATTTTTTGTCGAATGGTTAAAGCTACTTCCAACTAAAACAAGCTAATTATCCAAGTATGACCTCGAAGGTTTCAACCGCAACTGTCACTGTCATATTATTATCATGTTGAACAGAACTCTCCAAGAGGGTTTTCACTTCTAGCTGATGCTGAGTGACAAGCTAAAGCTATGCCTCTGTAATAGGTTGCAAGCGATGTTTGTCCCAAATGTAAGAACCGAACAAGACTACATATAAAGCCACCAATATTTTGTTATGTTTTAGGCCAATACTTGGTATTATTAACGTAGTTCTGTGGTCTTAAATGATATATTAAAATGATATAGGATTGACAGGTTTCAAGTCTAAACTGTTTTACTCGAATGCGTTGCTTATTCTATTTGTCTATAATTGGTATGAACAACAATAGAAAAACCATTGAAGCATTATGCTATTCTAGATAATAAAGAATAACTCTACTTACTATTTCTTGAATAAAAATTTAAATGCACTCAACTATATTACAATTATATGTTGTGAAGTTCAACTCAACCACTCCTCAAATCAAAATGTTTCTAGAGCCTGTAGTGCGACCCACGGCTTCCACTAACTCCTTCAACAACCACTTGAAGCCGAAATATCACCAAATTTTCACCTAAACATTTTATATAAAGAAGGCCAGATTCTTCACCTTCTCTCAGAATCATCATGATTGATGTTGACGTATTCTCATTCTTTATTATGATTATAATTAAAGTATATATTTGAACTTTTATCTTTGTAAATTAATCTAAGGTACAAATATTTGGAAGTTGGGACAGTATAATTTATTTCAATGTCTATTATACGATACCTAACCCTTGCGGTACATGTAATGCATAAAGAAGAGCGGAGATAATGATAGGCAAACACTGAGCACACCCTTTGCTTCTAAGGTAAGTCTCTTCCTACTCAATTTTATGCAGGGACGGATCTTCTGTTCATTTTTTCTGTCTCTATCTTACCTTATTGAATCTCAGTCATTTATTTACGTGAGTTCCACGTAAATAAATGATTGAGACTCACGTAAATAAATGATTGAGATTTAATATAACAGAATATAGACAAGAAAAATAGACAGAATCTTGACAGATTTTATGCTGTCCCGTACCACTGCAATTATTTATTCATTGTTACCTCATCTTCGTTCCAAGATTGTTTCCTTTCACTCTCTCCCTCTATCGATGTACCGCCAATACAAGATACTCCAACTACAAACCAGATACAATATGTGGGAACCAAAGTTCTCTTTTTAATAATGCAGTTTAAACTAAAATTGGTTAACCTTCTAAATTGATGGAATGGAAACAATTCCTAACTGCTAATTGTTCCTTAAAAACAACACTTATGGAAGAAAGACAAGTAAAAGATAAAATCAAAATCGAACCATTGGACTCTCCACCTGTTATTTCTGATGGTGATGGAGGCATTTGGCAAAACAAGTACCCAACAACTCTCGGCATATATAAATGTGGAGGAGATGATCATAATCTTCCATCATTCAGTTAGTTAATAAACTGCAATGCGGTCATAGATACAGGTCTGATTGTACAACAGAAAATCAAACCGTGGGGTATGTTTTCTTTTTTTTTGCGTGCACGCTTTTTTTTTTCACCCTCCGACCTAAATAGTATCTATTTCTACTCAACACCAAGAAGCTCTTAAGATTTAACGTGCAACCAGTAATCCTATTGGCACAATCTAAACGAAAATATGAAGCCACCACTGTCAACCTCGTCCTCAATCCTGATGAGAAAGGCTCGTCTTTCTCCATATATCTTCAGTCTATTAGCCTTCATTATCTTCATTGCCATCCTCTATTGGGAAGACTTCATCTGCCTCCTTGGTGACCTAGATCCCGACGTTGTAGAAGTACCCTCAAGAGCAGGTGAGTTGACCTCATAAATCTAATCAATGATAGTTTTACTTTATACATATTCACCATAGTTTTGATATGTTTGAACAGTTATGATTCAAAAATTTTGAGATTCAGTGAGTTGGGTTTTGTTTTGGGGTGGTTAGAGAAGAAGTGGGAGAAACTGCCATTTTCAATAGGGAGGACACCGGAAGGTTGCGACGTGTTCATTGGAACGTGGGTGAGGGATGAGTTGAATCGGCCGCTTTATGACGAGTCGGAGTGTCCGTACATACAGCCACAGTTGACTTGTCAGGAGCATGGCAGGCCTGATAAGGACTATCAGTTTTGGAGATGGCAACCCCATGGTTGTGATCTTCCCAGGTATTTCCTTACACTGAGTGTACTGGATATTATCAGAAATGTGTTATTCGTTGGTAGCTTGGTAGTTATTTATGGTAGTCTCTTTCATTTCCACAAAAACTCAGTTAAGTGACGCAGAAGAACACGAGAGAAGAGCCACTTTTGATTGATATATACTTCCTATTTCAATTGAGGAATTAAATACTAGATAGGAAAGTTATAATTTTTTGCTCGCAGTTTCAATGCCTCTTTGATGCTGGAGACACTGAGACACAAGAGAATGATGTTTGTTGGTGATTCATTGAACCGTGGCCAATATGTCTCAATGATCTGTCTTCTCCATAGACTAATCCCCGAAGGAGCCAAGTCCATGGAGACCTTCGATTCACTAACGGTCTTCACTGCCAAGGTTTGTAGCCATAGTAATGTTTATGACTTGTGCTTTCATTTCTTTCAATTAACTGAATCGAAAAGTTTGGTTAATTTTACTCTGAAAATTTTCATTCTACTTCGAGCGTAGGAGTACAATGCGACGATAGAGTTCTACTGGGCACCATTTCTTCTTGAATCAAATTCAGATAACGCCATTGTTCATAGGGTATCGGATAGGATGGTAAGGAAAGGTTCAATTAACACGCACGGACGGCATTGGAAAGGCGTTGACATTTTGGTGTTTAACACCTACGTGTGGTGGATGACTGGAATCGACATGAAGATCTTGTAACTTCCTTTCTTTTTTCCAACAAATATTCAGTTCTTAACTTGAAAAGATGGATTATCCAAGGCCAAAACTGAGATATATTTGTTTGTCATGATGTGCAGGCAAGGGTCTTTTGAAGATGAAGTGAAAGATACTGTGGAGGTGACGACTGAGGACGCTTATCGCATGGCAATGAAAAGCATGTTGAGATGGGTGAGAAAAAATATGAATCCCAATAAGACAAGGGTCTTCTTCACCAGCATGTCACCAACGCATGATAGGTACGTGTATTTTTGCTTCTTTTTCATTTACAAAGTTCTGATTCTGGATAAAACGAAATTCTGCAGGAGCATAGATTGGGGTGGGAAACCAGGGCTAAATTGCTATAACGAAACCACAATGATTGATAACTCTACGTATTGGGGATCAGATACTAGAAAAAGCATAATGCAAGTAATTGGGGAAGTATTCAGCAAATCCAAATACCCAATCTCCTTTCTAAATATAACCCAACTTTCAAGCTACCGCAGAGATGCTCATACGTCAATCTACAAGAAGCAATGGAGTCCATTGACTCCTGAAAAGCTTGCCAATCCTGCTAGCTATGCGGATTGTGTCCATTGGTGTTTGCCTGGTGTCCAGGATACGTGGAATGAACTCCTATTTACCAAGTTGTTTTATCCTTGACCTTGAGTAATATATGCTCACAAGAGCTCGATCCTGATTTTTCACCATCTCTTGATTCCATGATTTCTTGATTGGTTCTCTTTTTCCCTTGCTTTTCCTTGGTTAGGTAACATGGGAGTGGGGAAGAAAATGAAAGTGTAAAACGTTTAAAACAATTCACCAGAAAATTGAATCAAATTGTTGAGGAAGTCAATGATAATCTCAAATCCACTCAGGAGTCCGGACCTTTGGTTTTGCTCAGTTCCTCAACAAGTTAAACAGTAAATGTGTTCTCTGAAGCTTGGGAATCTGAATTTGTTTACTGTAAAAAGTTAAGCACTGACGCTCATAATCGGGATAGGATCCTCTGTTCAATATTATGGTGTCTTATCTTGTCCTATGAATCTCAGCCATTTATTTATGCGGGTCCCGCACAAATGAACGCGGGATTCGTATAAATAAATGTTGAAATTCACTAGACAGAATAAGATACCATAATATTAGACAAAAGATCCGAATTCCTCGTAATCCCCTGGTTTAAATATTACAATTTAAAACTTTAGAACCTCGTCCCCAAACTCCCCTGGTTTAAGTTCTTTTAATTACTTTTACTTCAATTGCAGATGAATGGTTAACTCGAATACTTTCTAACAAAATGACAAACCTAATAAACATAGGAATAATTAAATTTAGAATTCATCACACAATAAATTAACTCATAAAAAGTTACTAATCATTTTAATTATGATTCAAAAATTTAAACTATTAAAACAAAAGAATGTGAAAATAATATTTTAAATTTCTTAGCAATAATGTGATTTTGAATAACAAACATGCCAATTTCAAACATAAATTTGCAATTTTTTTAACATATATGGGCTTGTTTATCTAATTGGAGAGAATGTGGTAATTTCAATTGGATACAAACAAAATTTAGTTATAATTATACTAAAATTTTAATTTTATATGTCAGTCCAAAGTTCAAAGGCCTATTCTCGAAAGTTCTTAAAACTCAAAATTTAACATACTAGTCTAAAACTTTCCCCTTTTATAGCGTAAAAGTTGATATAAAATGGAAAATAACTTATGTCCTGTGAGAGCTGGCTACTCGTGGCAGGTAATTGTCAATTTAGATTTAAAATATTAAAATGTTTAAAATATTTTGTTTTTGATAATACAAAGTAAGTGTAAATATATCAATTATGATTAAAAAATAGTTATTCACTCCATCTCAAGAAAAAATGTTCATATAGTTGTTGAAGCTCAAAGGTGGGAACTACGGCTTTCTTTCTTATAACTTAAATTTAGAATAATTTATTTGTGTATTTTAATGTTGTCATTTATTATATGTAGGTGTTTATCTATTATCCAATAAGCAAGGGCATTAGTGATATATGTACAAAGCCATTATCCAATAAGCAAGAGCGTTAGTGATACATCTAGAAACCATTTTCACTCCTTCCGATTAATATTGTTTTCTTGGGAAAAGTGAAGTAGAGTTTCAGAAGAACGAAGATCAGTGATATATCAAGAAACCATCTCCAAGCCATCTGTTTCTTGCTTTTCTAAAGGGGGTGAAGGAGAGTTTTAAAAGAATGATAAGGAAGAAGATCCAATGATATTTCCAAAAACTATCTCCATACTGTTAATTATTTTTGAAGGGGAAGTGAAGCAAAGTATTAAAAGAAGAACAAAGAAAAAGATTCAATGGTATATCTAGAAAACCATCATGCATATGCAGAAAATTACCATTGGCTGTTCATTTCAAACAAGTAATAGATTCTTGTTTAAAAGGGAATACCATAACTAAGTACAAACAATTCTATAGTTTAATTGGAACTATATGGGTACTCAATACATATAATACTAGCCTAATATACGAAAAGTACCATCGATTATTAAAAATAAGTACCACGTACACTTTATGATCCAAATACCATCTTTAAGTACAAACTATACTCTGCCTTAATATATACTATGCTAATACTCTATTTATCCAATACTATTTCTATGTACAAAAAATTATTATCATTTATTATAGATAAGCAAGATATACACGTTTAAATGGGAGTACATTGACTGAATATAAAGAATATAATGTCTTAATATATACTATATCAACACTTAATACATTTATATCATAACTATAAATATATCATAATGTATTTAAAGTAAGTAGCATCTTTAATGAAAAATGGGAATAATATCTTTAAGTACAATTTATACTCGACTTAATTAAAACTATACTAGTAATCTATCTATGCAATACCATGCTTACTATAATGGATCTAGATATTTTTTTAAGTGGGGGCAAAATTTTAATGGGGGAAAATTTTTAATGAGAACAAAATTTTATTTTTTTAAATGGGATCAAAATTTAAAATAATAATTTTTTATATAAATTTTTTAGAGGCAGTGAGGGCAAGTGGGGGCAATGTGGATCCGTCCATGACTACAAAAGCATCATCTTTCATTATAGACAAGCAAGATATATCCTTTAAAATGGAATATATTGATTGAAGGGAAGTAATACCATGCCTTAATATAAATTATATCATCACTCAATACATGTAATACCACCACTATATATAAAAGTTACTGCAACATGTTTTAAATAGGTAATAGCTTCAATGAAAATCGAAATACCACCTATGACTACAAGCAATACCCTGCCTTAACATAAACTATACTAATACTTTATCTATTTAATACCGCATTTATGTAGGCTTAAAAAAAAAGCTACAATTATGTAAAAATTTCATCATGCATTATAGATTATATGGACTAAATGAAAAGGATATTATGCCCCAATATCAAATATACCAGCACTTAGTATATTCAATACCACGACTAACTAAAGTTAGTATGTTCTAGCTTTCTCTCTCTTTGCGAAATAGCCTGGCGATTGGCAGTGAAGCAACCCAAGAGACCCCGAAGGTATGATCCAAGAGTCTTTTATTTCACTACTTTTATGCATTCAGTTACGTTCATATATCCATTTGATTATTTTCTTTCTCCTTACTTGCTCTCATGTTTTACCTACCTATTTTCCCATAGATCAATTTCTGCATGACTGTTTCTTACATCAGTTTAATCCTTTATTATTTCAACATCTCCTTGATTTATGTTTTGACCTGACCATTTCTTATGGCAATCTAGAGTATATAAAAAAAAAGAGTACCAATGACATATTTTGACGAAAAACAACGCTTAAAGGATCTTATTTCTATTACTTATCATAAAGAAAGACATTATAATGATGTAATACAACAAAATACATTTTATATTGAACACACACCGGTAACTCCTTCGAATCAAGATGATATTGCACATAGATTTTATGTAATTTATTATTTTCACGAATTAAAACATTGGAATAACGTAGACCGAAAGGAATATAAAAGACAGATTAATTATTTAATAGACTAATTTGTTTATTTGTTCCTCAGATATGAATTCAAGCTATTTTGAACGAAAAAGATATTTGAAAAATGCTATAAAGGAGACCTATGATCGTGAAGCTCAACTCAATACAATGCTGCAGCGATATTATGCACGCACTAAGCAAGCACATAATAGTTCCAATGCTCTTCGATATCTAGAAATGTATGAGATAAATAGAATGATCCAAAGGGCTATAAATCTTAAAGAACTAATGCGTCAGTCTAGAAAGTTTTATGAAATCCAAATTAAGAAGCTTATCGATTAAGCTGTCTTTGTACCTTTGAACTTTTATCATCTAAATAAAGATCTTTTATTATGCATTATTTTGAGGCTAAGGCTGAACTTAAAAATCAAATTCAAAATAGTGAAGAAATGGCTGAAAATCATCGTTTTTATATTAATAAATATAAAATAAAATTAGAAAAGGCTATACAAGAAAACAATCAACAGCAAATACAAAGATTAAATCAACGTCTAGTCCTTCTTAAACATGTTCAGTATTATAATAGACAAAATAGAAAAAATGCTATTAAAGAAATTTCTCAATTAATTGCTTAAATGATTTCATTATTTCTCTCTATCATTACATGCATATTTATTGTCTTCTTATATGCTCAAGTTTTATTTAAATTTATTGAAATTTGTTATTTTGTCTTAGATTCTGTTACTTTGATAGAATTCTTACAGAGTATATATCTAATTGGATTTACTCCTATATTACAACATTATTTATATATACAATGTTTAATCTTTCGAGATCTTTTTCTCGAATGGATTAACCAACAGTATCAAAAACATAGTACTAATTATTCAGCCTATGAATAATATGAATTATTGTTTTATTTGTCATGATTTAGAACAAGATATTATAGAAGCACAACTCTCAGTAGAAAACTATAAACAACAAACAATAGATACTGCTAGAAGATTAATTCAATTTATTGAATCAAATTCCACTAATATGGACTTTGAAGAATTAACTGATATTCAATTAGAATTAAGTGTTATGAGGGATATGTACCAATTTTATTCCAATGAAGTTAGACAATTAACTCAAAATTTACAATTACATCAAATACTAACACATCATTTTTAAATATGAGACCTTATTTTGAAACTAAACGATTAATCGATTAATCTTTTCAATTATGACCGAACAAAATTTCGAAGACCAAAATCCTAATATATTAGATGTAGATAATTTGGAATTACAAGAAGCACAAGGAATTTTCCATGTTAACACCCTTTTAGTTAATGATAAATATAAACAAATTGCAAAAACCCAACTCGATTTGAAAGCTGGACAAGATATTCAAAAATCTTTATTAAAGAAAGTTCTAGATCGAAAAAATATTATATATTATGGAAAAATAGTTCATGAGACACCCATAAGAATTGATCAATGTAATGGACATATTCGAATAAATCTTATTGACTTAGAACAAATAAATAGACAGTTAAGACAAATTCCTTTAGAAAAACGAATGAAAATAGGATATATTCATCTTTCTACTATTCAAATATTAATAAAATCTACTTTTCAAGAAGGAATAGATTCCCCAATTAGAATGGCTATTGTAGATGAACGAATGACAAACCTAAATGATCAAATCATTGGGATTATGAATGGAAATTTAGCATATGGAAAAATAAAATTTAACACACGATTAAAACTAGGCATACCATTAAATTCTCATGATTTAAATAATACTATAACTATTGCTTACAAATTTTATAAAGAAAATTTAATGACTCCGGGACAATTTCCATTTTCAATAACCTATCATATTAGTTATGCTTTAACCAATTCTCATCATAGTATTGAATTTAAGAATACTGATAAAATTTACATAAATCAGTTGTTTAATGATGTTGCCAAAGTAGGAACTAATTTTAGAACGAATCTACGAACTTTACCTGCAATCCAATATCCTATCCCAATAGATCCTCCTTTTGAACGACATTCTATTTCCGATATACCTTCTTCAAGCTCTTCATTCACTCCTTTACAAAAATCTAGTTCATTAAGAATACAACGACCTATTCGGTTCCATGAACCTGAAAAATCAAATATAAAAAT
>JANKOE010000204.1:38684478-38700692 GCA_026284465.1 Erythroxylum citrifolium
ACGAAAAGCTCTTGACATACACTATAAGTTTCCAGAAGATCATCTTCTCAAATTCTCCCAAAATCAAAAAGTCAACTCTAAAGTCAAACATTTTTATCACTATTCATCCCCAAAGTCAAATATTTTTCATCAAAAGTTCGGGGTCCAACATTACGGCTACACAAGAACATTATATGGGAATGTGTAGTGCGTTATGAATTTGGACTTACCCAAACCATTCTGATGTGCTTATATGCTTATGATCTGTTAACAAGTTTAATGCATACACGATTTTTAATTGCTCATGAATTGTTTAAAAAACAAGCATTTTGAGATGATATTTACATGTGAAATTACTATGGTTTCGAAAATATGCGATGACAATGAGCTTTTGAAAATGTTTTTGCTTGTTCCTTTATTATAAATCCGTTACCTACTAGCTTTAAGCTCACCACCTCCCTTTACCGTCCCATCTTCAGGTGAGGAGCAATAGATCAAGTAGACTTGAGTTACGGCATCACTCCAAAGTTGCATACTTTTTTATTTTGAAGTTAGATTTTTGGGAATTCAATGCTTTAGCCACATTTCAAGCTTCACTGGTTCACGTGTATTTTGTAAATTTTTTGGATTATGAAGCAAATGTTGTATTTGTGGCTTGAAATGCTATTAAAGCTTTGTAAAACTCTTCTTTTGGTTATCAATGAGATATGGTTGGTATTGTTTTAGCTTCAAACTTTTGCATTAAATCGTTTTACCATGAGATTAAAATTTTGGAAGATAGGTTATGGTTATGTTCAAGTTTATTTTGTGTTGGGTTGTTTTGATGAAAATGGATGAAAATTTCAAGTTATGGGTTCTGTTAAAGGGGCTTTCGCCGCGGCGAGACCATTTGATCGCCGCGGTGAAGGTAAAATCGCGAGCGGCGTAAAATTCGCGGAAGGTATGGTTTTGGCAAAACAACATAAGCCGCCACGACGCCCCCTTTTTCTTTCGAAGGATGTTTCTTACCAAAGCTTCAACTACTAAGTCTTCCCTCCACGCTTAAGTTTCATGCTTCCGTGTCTGATGTTGGGCTCCGAAAATGGGGTCCAACATATTGTGGTATCAGAGCCGACTAGGTTTAGGTCCAGGTTTGCATTGCATTGTTTTAAATGAACAACTTGCATTATTTTGAATTGTTTTACACATTTTGAATTGTTTTATACGATTTGAATTGTTTTGCATATTGTGAAATTTGTTTTGTTTGAACTAAAGGTTTTCAATGGTTTTATATTGAAGGAGTGAAAATATAAAACCATTGAGTTGGGTTTATATTTTCAATGGTGTTCTACTGCTAAAAACGTTTGTGTGAGCTGGGTTTCTATTAAGTTTCTTGTGTAACCCAAGGTTGTCTGTGTAAGGGATGCACTTTATCGTGAGTTACTGCTATTGGTTGCAAAAAGAAAAGATCATCTTGAGTGGGTGCTGTGTTTTTGTCTGGGGGCTTTTATCGTTGATATTTTTTTGGTTGCTCTGAACATTGCTCTTCAATTCTTCAACATCAATCTTCTGCTGTATATGTTGGCTGTCCTTGATGATTCATGGTTGAAGTAAAGGCAGAAAAATCCCAGAAGCTAACTACAACACTTTAATTGGTGAACAACTTTCAAATCTGTCTTGGAAGGAGTTGAATTTATCGGAAAGTTGTTTCTCTCTATCTCAAGTATTTTTATTTTTGTTTCTAGTTATTTCAATTACTTGAGTTGTTCATTTAATTGTCTTTATTATTAAACACTGTGTGTAAATCCTCTGTCAAGGTTAGTACGAGGTGGTTGTACTATTGGGTGTGAAATACTTTCAAGGGAAGTGAGGTTGAGAGATAGTATTAAGGGTTGAGTGGTGTTGGCTCAGTAAAGCCTTAGGTAAATCTATTGTACTTCGGTGAAAGTATTAAGCTGGGTGAGGGCCTCACAGACATAGGCAAGGTGTACTGAACTATGCTACCAAATTTCGGTATTGATCTATTTAATTTCGTATTTATTTTTCTGTTTTTGTTTGTGCTAAAAAATTTACAGTTGCTGATACAGTTACTTTATATCTAGTAACCGACAGATACAGTTACAAGTAACTGTGGTAGAACCTTACAAGTAACTGCGGTGAAATAAAAGTTTTTGCAAAACTACTACATTCACTATGATTTTTCAATTGGTATTATAGTAAGGTCACCAATTCAGAACTTGGTAGCAAGTTGGTGCAGATCCGAGTTTCGCAAACATGGCTACAAGAGAGGGTGCATCGATCACCAGACCACCACTGTTGAACATCTCTAACTATCCTACATGGAAATCACATATGAGAGTCTTCATCTAAGCTCAGGGTACAAAAGCTTGGCATTCGGTAGTACATGGGTGGACACATCCGATGATTATTGATAATAAAGGAGAGGCAGTTCAAAAAGATCTATCTGAATGGATAAGAGCCGAAGAAGAAAGTGCACTTGGAAACTCATAAGCAATGCTTGCAATTTTTAGTGCAGTTAATGAAGGACGCTTCTCAATGATATCAGCCTGTGAATCGACTAAAGAAGCCTGAGATGCTTTGTAGACTATTCATGAAGGGTCCAAATCTATGCTAACGTCAAAACTACAAATGTTAGCTGTGATGTTTGAAGAATTGAAGATAGATGAAAATGAGACTATTGGGGACTTTCATGAAAGATTGCGTGATATAGCGAATCAGGCGCATTAACTTAGGAAATTCCAATATGAAACTAGTCAAGAAGACGTTGAGATCACTACCTTCAAGATTTATTCCAAAAATTGTAGCAATCGAGGAGGCTCATGACATCAATGACTTGTCATTGGAGAAGGTAATTGGAATTCTTACCAATTTCGAAATGAATTTGTTGAGGGACAATTGAGAGAAGAAGAAAGGATTAGCATTGCAAGCCGAGATTGGTAAAGTCGTGAATAACTTAGGAGATGAATCTGATGAGAATGAGGATATGGAGTTATTGACAAGAAATTTCAGTAAGTGGTTAAAGAAAGTGAAGAAGGATAGATCCGATTTTAGACAAAACAGTGGTAGCTCATCAAATAGTAATTTCAAGCAACAAGGGAAAACTCAAAAGGCTGAAAGAAAAGTGAAGAAAATTCAATGTCATGAGTGTCAAGGCTTCAGACATATGTAAGCAGAATGTACTAACACCTTGAAGAAGAGAAAAAGGAAGTCTTATACAAGCACTTGGAGTGAGAATGAATCCATAAGCGAGTATGGTAGTGAATAAGGAAGCTGTGAGTAGTGCTACATTAGTTACTTTGTACAACGAAAGTCCAGTTATTTGTTTAACAGTAACTGAGAAGAAAGTAACTGAAGACGAAAAAGTGACTAAATCGGAAAATTTCGGAAAAACGTAGATAATTCAACTCAAAGTTCAATATCAGATTATGACAATGATGACAGTACTTCATATGATAAAAAGAAAGGTATTTATGAAGCCTATGAGTTAATGTATGGTAAATGGGTCCAAACATGTAATAAAAATGAGAAGTTGAAGGAGGAAAACTCTTCCATGAAGACAGTTATTCAAGATCTAGAGAAGAAGGTATTGTTTACATTAGATGAGCTTGGTGAAACAAAATTAAAGTTGGTTAATACAGAAAAAGGAATAAGAATGTTAAATGGAGGTACCGAAAAGCTAGAAAGTTGTTAGAAATTAGTAAGACTAAAGGAGACCTTCAAGGCATTGGCTATAGATGTGAATGTTCCAAGGTGAATGATGAGAAAGATGACATATGCAGATCTATCCAAGGAGAAATCTTTAAAAAAACCGGAGGTTCATACCTATATGTCACTTTTGTGGAGTAATTGGGCACGTATGACCGAAATGTTACAAGTTGTTACAAATGATGTTTCAAAGGGGTCAAAACAAAAAATCTAAACACACTCAATTAAATTTCCAGCAGTAACCTATGGTACTGAAACACACTTGGATTCGAAATGGTTAATTACAAGCATAAAAATGTAGTGAAAGAAAAACAAAAAATTGTACAGTTCACAGTTAGTTACTGCTTTTAAAGAAACTTGCCAGACAGAGGACAAGTTAGTTAATTCAAAAGAAGAAAATGATGACGAAGATAATATGACAAGGAATAAGGCCGGGTTTGAATTTTTTGGAGAGGCACAAGAATTGTATGATTTACATTTTTGAAGTATTTTTTGTTGTTTAAAAAAAATGAAATGTTAAAAAATTGTCTTCTTTAGTTTTTATGTTGCCATTATTGTCCCATCTTTTTAATAGTTTGCATTGTGACTTCTATTTAGCTCCACCGAAGACTCTTCAACTCTCTCATCAGTAAGGGTCTCTCTTTCTTTTTTGGGCATATCTCTCTGTATTTGGGATAGGGGTAAATTGTCATCTTGGCGTGCTTATTTTTTTCCACTGCACCTATTATTGTGTTTTTATATTGTTTTGTCTCGGGGGGGAGACATTAAATTGTTTTTGGTGACTGTTTCATTCAGGGAGAGATTTCAAAGTATATGCGTGGCTATTCGTCGTGCTTTTTGACATCTTTTTATCCTAAAGAGGAGAAATTTAGATGATTGGATAAACTTGATGTTTGATTGAGGGGGAGTATTTGTCATATGAATTGTGAATTTGATACTTATATGTCCAATTATGTTATTTAGGGGGAGTTTTATATTTGTGACAAATAATGTAAAAAAAGGGGAGATTGTTAGGATATATGCTATATATTTAAGTAATTAGTTATGTCATTCTTTATTAATTAGACAAATAAGATATTAATTGGATGATGATAGCTAACCAATGATCCTTGTTTGACTTAGATTCAAAAAACTACTTTGGATAATACTAAATGTTATAGAATCCTATCTTGAATAGATGTATATCTTGAGAAGAGATGTGGTAGATTACGTTGATGTGTGGCTAAGAGTTTTTGTATGATTTTTGGGTCTTTGTCGTGGGTGTCTTTGTTGTGTTAATTGATGGCAATATTTAATGCTTTTGGTGGTGGTGCAGCTGATTTGTTTTTCTCTTAAGTCTATAGTTTTGGTGTACTGCCAAAAACGTTTGTGCGAACTAGGTTTCTATTGAGTTTCTTGTGTAACCTAAGGTTGTCTGCATAAGGGTTGCATTTTATTGTGAGTTACTATTGTTAGTTGCAAAAAGAAAAGATCGTCTTAAGTGGATGCTGTGTTTTTTTCTTAGGGCTTTTATCGTTGATATTTTTCTGGTCGCTCTGAACATTGTTCTTCAATTCTTCAATGTCAATCTTCTGCTGTATATGTTGGCCGTCCTTGATGATTCGTGGTTGAAAGTAAGGCAGAAAAATCCCAGCAACTAACTACAACAATTTAATTGGAGAACAACTTTTAGATCTGTCTTGGAAGGAGTTGAATTTATCGGAAAGTTGTTTCTCTCTATCTCAAGTATTTCGTTTTTGTTTCTAGTTATTTTAATCACTTGAGTTGTTCGTTTAATTGTCTTTATTATTAAACAGTGTGTGCAAATTTTCTGTCGAGATTAGTACGAGGTGGTCGTACTATCAAGTGTGAAATACTTTCACGGAAAGTGAAGTTGAGAGATTGCATCAAGGGTTGAGTGATGTTGACTCAGTAAAGCCTTGAGTGAATCTATTATATTTTGGTGAAAGTATTAAGTTGGGTGAGAGCCCCGTAGACGTAAACAAAATTTGTCAAACTGTGTTACTAAATTTCGGTGTTGATGTATTTAATTTCGTATTTATTTTTCTGTTTTTGTTTGTGTTGAAAAAATTTACAATTATTGATAAAGTTATTTTACATCTAGTAACCATCAAATACACTTACAAATAACTACAATAGATCCTTATAAATAACTACAGTCAAATTTTTACGAAACTACAGCACTTCTTATAGTTTTTCAGTCACGATATCAGGTTTTATGTTGGGAGAATGCGTGTGAGAGAGAGGTTAACAAGTAGCAGTATTTGGTTTTGAGCTTGGGAAGTCTCTGGATAATTATGATATTTTTGTCCCAAAAGATTTCTGAAATTGACGATGTGGCGATTGCGTAGTCGCGTGATGTGGTTTATTGGCCTGAAGCCGAACCTTCCCGAGCCTCCAGAGCCACTCGTTTGCACTGAAGAATAGCGATATTTATTCTCTTTATTTCCGAATTTCGCTACTCTGTTTCCATAAATTGCAAATCTTTGTCCTCCAGCTGTGTTCCGTTCCGTTATTAGTCACCTGTTGGCTGACAGTAAATAGCAAAGAGGTACATGTTTGCCTCTTCAATGTTCAATACTCGGATTTCTCTCTTGGTTTTAATTATTAGCCACTAATTTAATTGTGCTTTTACGACTTTGTCAAGGACATGGTTGAGTAACAAATCAGCAAACGTAAAATCAAGAAATATAAACGTGTATGAAGTCAATCAGTTGAAATCCTCTGCTCCTTATTCTGGTCTTAATTTATCCTATTTTGATTCAAGCCATTTATTTATGTAAAATAAGAGCCAGAGAATCACATCTCAATACCACCCAAATTGTGCTGGTGATTCTGCTCCCTCTGTGATGTACACTGTACACAGCACGGGTAGTTGAGGCAGTTATTGTCCTATACACGATGAGCTGAGGTCAAGGTCCCAACTCACAAACTGGAAGTCGGTCCTATTGCGAGATGTGATGTGATCCTAGGTTTGCTGTGATTGGTGTTAGTATTTATTTATTGTTTGTTCCTTGCAAGAGAAATTGTCCAAACATTTCCAGCGAAACCCCAATTTGGGGGTTTGTTACAGAACAAAACCTATTAAAGAGAGTCTAAGCTAACATGTTTTCAGTTTACAAGGCAAAGAAAACAATTGTTCTGTTCACTATTGGATCCCGTCCCTTTGTCCATTGTCGATCGGGGCAATATATTCAGTTACGAATTCTTTAATTATTCAGAATCATAAACTCCACCTTTGTTGTAAGTTCAAATGGATTCGATTATATAATTAATTTTTGGTAGTTATATAAAATTAATTATTAATAATTAAAAAAATTGACTGCAATATTTTTTAGTAATAATTATAAAAATTGTCTGTAATATTTTTAGTCAGTTATAATGAAATGATAGGACAGGACTAACGACAAGAAGAGATAAAGAAAGTTGCACATGTTCTTAATAGGGGAAAAAAAAAAGTACAGCTCGAAATCTATTGTCATGCGGGTTGGTCACCAGATAGATGGCAACAAAAGTAGGAAGGGCACCATCATCATCCGAACCCTTGGTTTTATCTATTGGCAAAACAAACAAACAAACAAAAGAGAGAGAGAGAGAGAGAGAGGGAGACATGTAAACAAGAAACTATTACCCCAAATGCAGGGTAAAGCAACGGCGCTGAAACTCGAATACTGTGAAAAGTGAAAAATGAATGACCCCTATTGGATTTGGTTGGATTTAACGATTTACACGATGGCTAATCACTCTGTATGTGAATGTTCTTAACATGCAGGCATATCCAGCGGAGGTACCTGTAAAGTCTGCAATTCCCCGACGCCATTCTCAACCAAGAAAGCCATTGCTAAACCCCACGTGATATGAACATCCAAGTGACAGTGCATTATCCATACACCTATTCAATCACAAGCAAACACATCTTAAAGATTTAGCATAAGTTCATTTAATTACATGGAAAGAAGCAGAACATCATTTACGTACCTGGATTATCAGCAACGAATCTAATGACCGCCCATCCATTTGACGGTACTGCGACTGTATTTCTCATTGGTGGATCAAGAAGGTTGAATTTTGATGTATCCTTGTTAGGATCGAAGTTTCCAAACCCTTCAGCGATTATGTAGAAATCATATCCATGAATATGTATTGGGTGATTCTCTGGAGTCACAATACTCGTATCTTGTATCACAATCTGCACCCTTGATCCGTACTTCAACTTGTACAATTTAGTCCCACGAACAGGTTGCCAAAGCGACATGCTCACGTTACCAGTGTAATCAAATTTAACTGGCGGGTTCGCGGGAAAATCAGTCGTGAAAACTCCTGGAATATTTTGGTGATGAGCTTCAAGTAAAGAGATGGTCGACGGAAGAACAAAAGATACATTGTTCATGCTAGCACTGAAGCGAGTGCCATTCGGCCCCTGACATCGCCTAGCTCTGAAGTTTTTAGGACAAGAATCGAGTCCAAGTCCAACTGTGAAGAACAGATTCTCGTCTATATCTGTGGGGACTTCCACCTTCTGCGGACTTCTCAGGCTGGTGGTGAACGCCGTCACAGTGTTTGTATCGTTGAATGCCGGTAACAGTGGCATAATTGGGTTGGTTGATATGCCCTTTTCAGGGCATGGTGCGGACTTGTACTCGAGAATGGCGGTGGTGGTTGTGTTGCCAAAAGGCGCGTTTATCGCACTTTGATACGCACGGGCTGCGATATAATACCTGGCAGGTGGTTGGTCCCCGGAGATTAAAACGTCGGTGGTTTGGCCTGGTCCTAGCATGATGACCGATGTGATAAAGGGTTTCAGATAGGAGGCGTCAGCACCAACAACCGTGAACCTGTGGTTCGCGACTGTGAAGAAAAGTGGATGATTGAGGGCAGCGTTGATGACTCGGAGGAGCTGCGTTTCTCCAAAATCTATCGGAACAATGACCGTATCTACACAAGTACACATCAGTTAGACTCACAACCTCGTTGTCTTCAAAATCTTCGACGAAATTAAGAAAGACTCTGCAAACTGTAATGGTTTCTGGGACCGCTACATGGGAATATGTCTTGTTTTTTAATCACTTTTACTCTTTCCCTTGTCAATTTCTTAACCAAAAAATTATAAGAATTTTCAGAGGGACTGTTCTTCCTACCTTTGGCGGAACAGTTGTATAGATCACCAGGTTGACCGTTAATGGTATATGCGTCAGAGATATTTGGAGACCCTCCGGTTCTACTTGCCTCACGCTGCACATCTAATGGGTTACCATCCCACCATTCGCCTGTTAATGAATCAATCAAACCCATTTATTCATTCGACTAAGAATGTTAAATAGGATTGGTGCTAATTGATTAATACCGAGAAGTAGAGGCGTTTCTCTTTTAGGCTTGGGAAAGGGGTAGGAAGATCCTTCTTTTGGGCGAATAATGATAGCCCCATAAACAGTGGCTCTCAGCCATGAGCTATGAGCATGCCACCATAGTGTCCCTTCTTGTCCTTCGATGGTGAACCTGTAAGTGTAACTTCCTCCTGGTCTAATTGGGCATTGCGTCACAAATTCTGGCCCATCTGCCCATGCTGATCTCATCTGCCTGATCCCATGCCTACACAACCAAAATACATTATCAAACACTTTACTATTTCGTACCTACAAGTGAACTATGATGGTTATTAATTACTGCTTCCACGAAAGTTCTTACGAAAGTTGCAAGCTAATACATATTCCAGTGTCAAAATCACAAAGTCCTCCACTATACCGTATTTGTGCAGATATATATGCTCACGAGTGAATGTAAAGTAGGCGAAGTGGGCTATAGATGGGTTACCAATGAATGGTTAGATTATATCGGGCTCTATTTTGCACATTTATGACCAGACTGTCTCCATTATTGACTTCCAAGGTTGGTCCTGGGAGCATCCCATTAACCGTGATACTATTGTGAGTCTTGCACAGCCGTTTCACTCTCGTTGGTTGAATCTGTTTCCACATTTCAACTTTTTAGAATGTAAGGGTTCCTATTATTAAACAAAAGAGAGAAGAAGTAGATGCAATCTTGAAAGATAAGAGAAAAAGGACTTACGACAAAATCATGGTAGTGAGTTTTTGCATTGGTTAATGAAATGGTCGGAACAAGGAGAAGCCAAATTAAGCCCAGTAAGAAAGAACAGTTACTATTGGGAAAGACAAAGTTAATAGAATCCATTGTCACTTGAAGCTATGTCCTCTGATGATTGAATGATTGATGTTAAGAACTTGATAAGAGTTGATGTAATCGACGGATGAAGTGGAAAGTGCCGGTCCTTTTATAGAAGAGTGTAAAGAAGAGAGAGTTGTTTGAGGTTGGCAGATTAGGTTTTGATTCAACAAGTGCTCAGATTCCAGCGACAAGCTTAGTTCAACCTTATTCAAGTTGTTGCACCCACTAGGTTCAGAGTGACTGATTTCTTTACGCTTGTTTCACAAGTCTTTTCTTTTTTCCTTTGTTACTTATGGTTGAATTTCAACAAATCACCACATCAACACTAACGCTTTCTGGTAAATTTTTCCTTTACATCCCTTTGCAATTGTACATCGAAAAAGGTTGATAATTTCATAACAAAATGGCACTGACGATTTGTTTGCTTAACAACATTCATTGCCACATATCTCATAATGAAAGACGTGAAAGATGACAGGTGAATACTGAATTCAATTTAATGTCACAATCTGTCAATAGGTCTCTATAGAAACTAGAAATTACAAGGATTGTGCCCATCCAAAACCAAAATTTCAAGAACACAAACAAATCCAGATTTTGTTGCTACTAGGTTCGTCAGACTTTAAGGAATATTATAATGGCATGTTTCAATTTAGGCAAGAAGATGCATATATAAAATTTAGTTGGACATTTACACACGATATATCGGAGGAAGAGTACATAGCTAAAACAGTGAACCATAAATCTAATGTATCGTTTGGAAGAAAAAATTGAGTGTCAAACCCTCTTTTCCATTTTGTTGGATTAATGCGTTGAACATATTTTAGGAGCATCAAATTTCAGAGGTCATCGACTATAATCTCAACATGCAAGTCAATTTGAAATATTAAACTCCGCAGTGGGAATAATTAAACATAAATTTGTTTGCTTGTCTTAACTATAAACCCCATGGGTTCCCACATCTAAGATTCTGCAGATTGGTATGCTATAATATCTATATTTAAATGCACTCCAAGCAAAATGAATAAACTTCATTTTTCACGTAAATGAAAGTTAGAATGTCTGTATTGAAGAGATTTTAATTAAATTTAATGCTAATTTTTACCGTTACAGAGTCAGAAAAATACAAAATAAAAGGTGTGAAGGGCCAATAATATAGTAAGAAGGCTCCAAGTTGAGTGTCTTTGAAAAGAAGCATGTCAAGGCTTGAGTTGGGAGACGTTCAGGATTTCGATACGTGAAGGAGACAGGAGAACAAGTAACAAGGTTTGGTGAAGTTTGCTATTGACTTCTTAGAACGATTAAGAAGCAGAGGCTACTAAGTAATTACTAAACAAAGCTCAAAAGGTGAGTGGGAATAGATTTGTTCCTTGTCAAAGCTTTTGGGGTGTGCTTAATCTTTCATCAACCCTTTCCTTCTTTTCCCGTCCCTTTTTGTGTCGTTCTATATAGCTTTCTTGAGCTTTCATTTTCTGTGGTAGTTACGAACCGCTTCAGACTTGCACATCAACCTTAACAATGATTTATGAATCGTGTCCTACACCTTGGTCAAAGTGCAAACGGACACTTCTCTTTCTTTTCTCGGTTTTGTTAGAAATATTATCTGAAGCTTACATACAATGTGTATTTACAAGCATTGACCAGTGATTTATTGCTATTTACGTTTAGACAAAATTCGTACCTTCTTTGTTTTCGAGAGTTAAATAAAGAAGATATGTAACTAGAGATTACAAGTTGTCAAGTGGGACTATCATCAATATGATAGCATTGCAAGAGAATTTTCACTTTTCTTGGTAAAAATAAAAAATGCAGTTTGAAGTTGTAAAGGGCACTTCCTTTCACTCCCTGATGGTTTTCCAAGTTTGAACCACTAGTTGCCTAATTTCCCAAAAAAGAATGCCATAATTGAAGACATTGTTAAAATCAAGCAAATAAATTAGCATATATCAAACATTGTTAGGTGCCTTCTGATTTACGAGTCCAGTCAAATTTAATGCTTGAACTTTTCGCCATAGGTTTTGGTTCAGTCAGATTCTGGCCGAACGGTGCGTTACCGTTTGGGTCCATCGATAGGTAAACTTCTGCGATGATCTTCACGTGAGGATACCTGCAAAACAAAGGAAGGCACGTCGGGGGTAAGATCCCGATTAGCCCCTCCGACGTTCAAGTTAGGCTTTTGGTGAAGGTGGGGTTCGTGGTATGCAGAGAGAAAGACTAGGCTGAAAGCGGCATACCTCTGTTAAGAGAAGGTGACACCTTATATAGGACTTCTTACCAGGTTTCGGGTCTTCACGTTCGTGCATGGGGGCTTTCTCATGCTAACGGGCTGTGAGTGTGTTGGTTTAGCCCAAATCAGTCCATGGGGTGAGGCTGATCGATTGGCCTGTGAGATTGGACTTGGGCCCGAAATATCCGAAATATCCGGCCCAACCAGATTTAAAGTTGCTCCATACCCAAAGTCAAGGATCGAACCCCTGACCTTTGATTAAGGATGGATGAGTCCATGTTATTTAATTTAATATTGGAAAACGTTGACTCAAATATGAATAGAATAATTAAGTAACAAAATCTAATAGTATCCAAAACTATAGCCATGCCATAACACAACGTCACCAAAGTGATATTTCCCCTGAGGACGTATGTAGCAAATTTTTTCAAAAGATTCAATACACAAAATTTTATCATTTTATTTAGAACAAAAAAACTCAAAAATAATATAAAATTTTAAAAAATAATTTTGTGTTAGTTTATACATGTATAAAAGATTTTTAAAATAAATTATTATTTATTGAAATATATTTAATTTTTAAATATTTTATCATTTTAATTTTCATATATACATTTTATGTTGAGTTATTTTTAAGCTAACCCTATCTCTCATGGCGCTTTCTATATACAGTACATTGTGTTCTCTTTTCCTTTGACATTTTAAATACAAAATTTGTTATGACTTATGATTTTAAAGAGTTTTTTTTTAAGGATATATCTGATGTTGAACTCTCCAAATTTAATTGACTATTTCACAAATCTTCTTGATATGGGTATACCACAACCTTCTTATTTATCCAAAATTGTGTTTAATTAAGATTTAGGTGGTTAATTTCAAATAATGAAGGATAATCCAATTTTAAGGTTAGTCACTCAAGATGTAATTGGTCATATCGTAACTTCTTATAAATGAAGAAGATTTTAGTCCTTTAACTTAAAGTTATTTTCTATTTCAATCTTTTGACCACTAAATGTTTTGATTAACTTTACTAATCATTCTATATTAGGCTATTTGTTAATGTTCTAAATGAAAATTTTACGTGCCATGTAAGTTGGATACACACGTCATTAACAATTATATGTTAACTATATGGCTAAGTTCGATTATTCTGATTTCATATAAGGTTTTCGTTAATATCATGAGCGAAAGTACTAATATAGTAAATTTCAATGACTAAATTAGAAGGTTTAATAGTTGGAGGACTAAAGTGAAGCGATATGAATTTTTTCCTCTAAAATAAAGGGAGAAACAATAATTTAAATTAAGAGAAAAATATAAAAGTTTTAAATAAGGAAAAAAGATTTTCAGTGGGAGAAAATAAGCATCAAAATTAGAATCAAAGGAGAAATTGGAGAATTGAATGATGAGGTGCCTAATATAATCATATATTTTATGATATTTCCATTTTATGCTTGTATTATGAATTTAAATTATTTATTTAGTATGATTTTATTATAAATATACTAAGCTTAGATTACATCAAAATGTTATTTACTGTTTTTTTTGGTATATTGGGTTATAAAAATGCTTGATTTAATTAAATGTATGATGTTAACTTTTGTAAATAGTATTAGTTATATTTTAGATATGTGGTTTTGTCTTAATTTTTAGCATAAGCCTAGTGATTTTTTTTATGAATTAATATAATTAAGATGAATTTATATTTAGGAATTATACAAAAAGTTTGTTTGAGATTATATATTTTATTATTATTATTGTGGAAGCATTGTTATATTATGATTAAGGTCCTTTAGAGATGTTGGTGTAGTTATTACAATATGATCAGCAAGATTTATGGTCTTTTTAAAGTGAGAGCATCTATGTTTTAAGTGTTTGAGCATAAATATGTGTCTATAATGTCATTTATAAGGCCTGTGATTTGGTTTCAAATTGACGCTATAAGAATATTATGATCTTTGAGATATGTTAAGTTTTTTATGAAATTTTATATCGATATATATTGATATTATGGTGATTAATCTAATTCTTAGAGACATATCATGTATATGATGTAACTATTGGACTTAGATTTAGATGTGATGTGGTTAATAGGCCTAACATCAAATTTGGTATGACTCTTAGGCTTACCTTTGCATATGTTCTAGCCATTGGACTTATCCACTAATATCATATGGTTGTTAGGTTTATCCTTGAGCGTGATGTTGTGATTAGACCTACCCTTAAATATGATGTACAAGTTAGGTCTGCCTTCAAGTGATATATAACTATTTGTCATATCTTTAAATATGATATAATCATTGGACTTGCCTTCGAGTATGATTTAGTCATTAGGTCTACTTTCAAATATGTTATGGCTGAGCTTGTGGCCTTCAAACATTTATTATTTGAATGTGCTTATATTACATCTAAACATATGACACGATCTTTTAATGTATGTGTGTAGCTTTAGGGCATATTATCTAGGCTTTAGTGTATATTTATGGCCTTTAGATATGAATCTATACTCATTTCTTATCACTTTGCTTTGTTAAATTTCTAAACATATGCATGTGCAATAAGGTTCATTATCTATAATGAATAAGTGAATATTGCTCAGAAATTGAAGCTAAAATATAAGGCCATCTAATTACATCAAACAAAGGTAAAAATGGTTCCTCATGTTTATTGTAAATCAGTTTTTATACTGGTTAAAGGTAGATGTCTCTAAGCATTAGTTCTATAAAAAAGCTTAGAACTTGTAACATCAAATTGTATCCATGTGAAACTAAATCAACCATAGGAAACTATTAAAAATAGTCTTAGATATTACATTACTATTTCAAGTGAACATAGGTTTGACTGAATACCTTAATGATCCAATAGAACTTCACATTCCTTTTAGTAGAGATGGATATGAATCAGGTGAGAAGTCAACTTCATTTTAGTAAATCCCAAAACTTAGAGTGTACTTTGAACAAAGAACTAAAATTTATAGTGCTTTGAACTTGTTTTTATTGGTCAAATAGAGATATATCATATGTCATAACTCAAAGAACTAAATACAATATTGCTTACTTAACACCCTCCATCAGATCTACAAATGTAAACAAAATTGAGTCCTTTTAAACTGGGATTTGTAAATAAATTTGCCTATGATTCTTATAACTGAAGGTTGTCTAGTTAGATGGTTGCTCTCCTATATCATTAAAACGTTCATGTTCAATCTCTTACATTACAACTTGTAATAGAATAATTCATAAGTTCTAATAACTATATATTTTTTCATTATAATAATTGGTATAGTTAGTAACTTTCAACAATTTTTTCAAATGTATGTTCTTTTCTAAAACTATAGTTTGAAGACACGATCTTACACATGAGCATGTCAGAACCTATGTCACTTTGCACGATATTTATAATGTTAAAATGATCTCAAACATGATCATATCATAACATGTTTTCCTCTAGATGAAGAATTTAAGTTCTATTGGTGATCACAACCTAGAATACGACCGTGTCCAAATTATGTTTATTGTGCAAACATACTATTTAAACATGTGTAAAGCCCTAGTGTAAGGGGATTTTAGATTTCAAAAGTTTCAAGTTAGCTTTTAGCAGCTAAAGGGAGAGAG
Organism: Erythroxylum citrifolium; assembly: GCA_026284465.1. NCBI lineage: Eukaryota > Viridiplantae > Streptophyta > Magnoliopsida > Malpighiales > Erythroxylaceae > Erythroxylum > Erythroxylum citrifolium. The sequence continues at coordinate 38,700,187 of JANKOE010000204.1, forward strand.
AAACCTTAAGGAAAGGCGTGCAATTGTCTCCAAGGTAAAAAGAGATCCAAGATAATTAGAAAAAAGTAGAAAAAAATCCAAAGATTAAGAATCCATTAAAGAGCTTTTCTTATTTTTATGATTTATATAATTCTTTTGTTTATGTTTATTGTCTCAAGGATGGTGCATAAATAAACCTCTAATATAGAATATGGATGTATTAAACTGATTATTTATTATGTAACTAAGTTTGGGTGTCGTTGATTTCTTGATAAATTGCCAATTAATATTTCCAAATTAATTCAAAATAATTAAGGCATCATAAGAGTGTAAGTGTAAGTAGTGTGCAAGTCGACTTGTACAATGGGTAAGTCGACTTACACACATTCAGTACCGACAAGTCGACTTGTACAAGGGATAAGTCGACTTGTTCATGGACGGTACTGTTTAATTTGTGCCCTAAAGGCAATCCCCTTTAGCGCATTTTATTCATAGTCGTGTGCAGACTTTATGAATAAATAAAGAAA
>JANKOE010000204.1:38700792-38720712 GCA_026284465.1 Erythroxylum citrifolium
TGGCCGATCGGTCAGACATTGTCCTTGTAGCTCGGACATGGGGCCGGTCGGGTTAGCCGGTCGGATGACACGATCGGTCGCATGCCGACCCGTTGTGCCTAATCTGCTCGTATCGATGGCGGGTGGCTGAGGGCCTTCGACCGATAGGTCTCGACGACTAACGCGTGACAGCTTGCACCAGTATCCAAGGCAGGTCAGAGTCATCATTAGCCGATTCTCGGGTTGCCCGAGGCATTTATGGTTGAACGGCGCGCGCTTCCTGATGAGGCAGCTTGCATCGAAAGTAGGGCGGAGTCATCATTAACCGGTTCTTGGGTTACCCGAGGCATTTATGGTTGAACGGCGCGCGCTTCCTGATGAGGCAGCTGTCCCGCACGCCCTTGTCAAAAACCCTAATTCCTGTGGCTCAGATCCTGCCGCGTGTCCCACATAGCCCGGATGTCCTCCGCGTGTTATACCTTGATTGGACGGCTCATCGGTGCATGTGCCTATAAGTATGCAGGATGGGCGAACCAGCAGATGTTCCTCACGCGTGTTTTTTGTCGCATTTGTCTTGCTTATCTTTGTCCTTCCCACCTGCGATTCCCAGAATTTGTCTTCAATTGTCGCGCGAATTTCCGACCTTATCCCGTTGAATAGGTACGTTCTTTCCCTTCGTCCCTTTTCATTTTCCAAAAGACTGTTTCTGCGTGGGCATGTCGAGTGGTAGTTCTGGGAGTATGGTGGTATGAGGCGTGCGTCTCAACGCAACAAAACCCTTTGGTCAGGGGTTCGACTCCCACAACTCACCCTGGCAGGCCAAAGGGACAATTCCTTATATTTGGGCAGCTCCATAAGCGGGGGCCACTCCCTTGTGAGCTTCGGAACCCACCCAAACCAGGTTTCAAATTTGCCCCATTTTGAAAGAGATTAGTATGGTACCATTATTTCCCCCCACTCCCCTTCAATTCCATCGGGGCTTGCCGCTCTGAACTGAGCCAATTTTACAGTTGTGGGGGTTATGCGTCAGCTGAGCTAGAGCTCAGTGGCATGGTGTCATCTCATTTATCATATAACTACAATGTTCCCATTGGAATGACGTAGCACCCCCCAAGTACGGTATGAAACATTAGTTTGTGGAGCAAAGATCCGGAAGCCTAACTAAGCACAACGGCTTTATAGTTATTGTTTCGAAACATCATTTTCAGGCAAACATTCTAAATTTCAAGTACAAAACTAGTAGACGAAGATAAAACAGCGATAGCTCGAAATAGTTTAAGGAGTTACGATTTAACATCGATACTACTTGTGTGTGAAACTGCTAAAAAGATAAGGCTCTGTTTGTTATTTTTATTTTTACATTTTGCTTTTTATTATTAAATTTAGTAAAACATTTTTAATTTTAATTTTTAGACTTAGTTTCTTTCAGTTTTTATACCTTATGAAATTCATAAAAGTGATTTTTATTTTTTTCTATTTTTTATAATCTGATTTACTATCAACTAAATATATTATTTAATTATTTAGTACTAATTATTAATAATTTCATTTTTACAATTAATTTTAAAATCAAAATAATTTTAATTTAATAATTATTAATAAATATAAATATAAATTAAATTCAAATTATCTTTATAATAAGTAAATTTCAAATAAATTTTAATTTAATAATTTAAAATAAATATTAATTTATTGAATTATTTATTTTAATAAACTATAATAATTTATTGATAAATATTATATAAGTGATTAAAATAAATTTAATTAATTAATTAATACAATTTATCTTTAAGTTTTATCTAATTTGTAATTACTATCAGTAAAAAAATACATTAAGAACCAAATATATATTTTTATTTGAATTAAAATTAAAATTAAAAATGAAATGAAAATTAAAAATTACAACAAAAAATAGAAATGAAACCAAATAACTACTAAGTAATTAATTCGATGTGTTTCAGGGTTAGAATTTTGTTGGTAATCTTTTCCAGGTAGAACATCTTTATTAGGTAGGCAAATTTACTTAATTCATTCTGTAAAATGTTAAAAATCCAAGAAGAAAAAGCCATATTAGATGAAGCTATATGAAATGAGCTGTCATGAAGTATGATTACTTAGTTAAAGCATAGGATTTATCTTTTATTATATGCATATTAAGTTATATTATTAAGCTACATAATTATGTTATATGTACAAAGTGGGAGATTTTTAGATAATTTCATTAAGTGGTTTCATATTTTGTGATTTATTTGTTAAGTGTTTAAATTGTAATTATCATTTCAAAGATATAATTATTAAATAAAATAATTATTTTTATTGTTTACATCATTAGAATGTAAAATAAAAAATAATCAAAATATTGTCATTTCAGATTTAATAACTCATCTCTTTCACTCCATATATATTTTTGAAAATTAAAGGTAATTCTTTGACTATAGTGAAACTATTTACAACATTATAATGATATTTCTGCCATGGAAATCAAAAGAATCCCCTTACAATGACAAACCACAAACTAGAAAGCAAGATATGCAAAAGTCTAAGTTAAAAAAACCAACGTGTTTTCATATTATCTGACAAGTGGTGGGTTATGTCTTTAGCTATAATAAGGCTTTGTGTCTCATTGAATATAAAATCAGCAAGTTGGTATGGACTAGTTTGTTGCTTGCGATATATTCTTCAATTCCTCTCACTCTATATGTTGTAAAGTGTGAGTGAAAAAGATGTTTTGAATAGCAGACTATCCTGCATCCGTGAGCTAGACACTCGGATGATCCAGGTGAGGGTAGAAGTCCAGTTGTATGAGAAAATAGGTGCAAGCTTATAGAGTAGTTGGCTCCATACAGTAGTGGAGTAAATACAACTGAAAAATAAGTGGCTTATGTCTCCTGGTAGCAACTTACGTAAGCCACATACTAGGTCAAATGTTCCATGCCATGTGTCTTTTATGTTTAGTCGGTTTTTAGTTTCTAGCCACACAAACATGGATGCTTTGGGGCTGTAGCAGTGTTGCCATAAAAGGGAGCACCAGGGAACTCTTGGAAAATCAGCTTGGAGGCAGTTGTAGCATGACTTGTTAGTGAAGATACCTTTAGGATGTGGGTTTCCAAACAATTATGTCCAAATTGTTGGAACTATTTAGTCTGGGGAAGTATTGATAAAGGGTGTTAAATCCTCTAAAATTACCAAACCATCGCCCTTCAGAAATGAATGAGTAAACTTTGGTATTATGAGGGATTCTACCTCTAAAGTGTGCTAGCTCAGTTCTGTGAATCAATGGACTGAAACCATTCTTGTTGTTATTCCATAACTAGACATTAGAGCCATTTCCCAATCGATGAAAAATAAATGGGTATACAAGGTCTCTAAGTTTTAGCATTTGATGAAAAATCCAAGAACAACGAGAAATGATAGGTATTTGCTAAAATTATGAGAACAAAGGTAAGTCTCATGAATCCATTTAATCTAAATGGTAGTTTTGTCCATGATAACTTCCATATTTTCTTGCAGAGAAGAACTTTTTGCATGGTATATGTAGATAGTATACCTAAGCCTTCTCACTGTTTTAGAGTTATAACCTCATCCCATTTTACTTTGGCTTTCCTTACATTGTCTATAGAACCTGACCAAATAAATGCTTTGGTGTTTCTATCAATCTCTTTGATCACCTCATGTGGAAGAACTAATTTGATCACGTTATGTGGAAGAACTAAGTGATTGATCCAGTATATATGTAAGCTACTAAGAACTGAAATTGCAAGAGTGACCTGCGCTACTATGGATATAATTCTATTATGTCAAGATGAGATTTTGGATTTATATTTTTCCAATAGGGAAATGCATTTGAAATATATGAGTTTAGCATGAGAAATGGGGACTCCCAAGTATTTAAATGGAGGAGTATGTAACTCCATCCCTAATGTCCTAGCAAGCTCAAGAGAGTGAGGAGCTTTAGAGGAGCAATAGAAGCAACTCTTTTGGAAATTAACTTGTAAACCCGATCAGCTAGAGAATCTATTCAAGTTCTTTAAGAATGATGATGGAAAATAGATCAGCCTCGGAAAGAAGTTATAAATCATTGACAAACATAAGATGAGCAAGCTTGAGGGATCGACTTTTTTTGTGATAAAAGAATTGGCCATTGTGATGTATGAGCTTATTAAGGATTCTAGATAGCCCCTCCACATTTTAATGGTTTAGTAGGAATGCCATTTATAAGGATAGTTATGGAAGAGGTACGAAGGCAAAGCATGATCCAATTCTTAAATTGAATAGGGAAATCCAGAGTGTCTAATAATGCTTGAATAAAATCTCAACTAATTGTGTCGAAGGCTTTGTAACAATCTATTTTCTAGATCCTACTTTTCAGTTGTTTCCCAAACTGATAGTCTTTAAGAAGTTCCTGCATGAGTAGTATGCTATCACCAATAGAGTAGCCCTCGATGGAGGCCTTTTGAGTCTAGCCGATAGTTTCAATTAAGACTTTTTTCAATCTACTAGCTAATAGCTTGGCAATAACTTTGTAGAGTATATTGCAGCACAATGTAGGTAGATAATCCAAAAGAGAGCAGGGTTTGGTTTTTTGAAATAAGGCAAATGAAAGTGTGATTGAGCTCTCTCGCAACATCTTACATGAAGCTAACATTTCCAAGACAGCTTTGGTGAAGAAGTCTCCTGTGATGTTCTAGGTTTGTTGAACGAAGTGTGCCGTGAATCCGTCTGGTCCATGGGCCTTCGGTGGATTTAAAGAAAAAAGTACATCTTTGATCTTTTGTCTAGTATAAGGGGTTGTTAAGAGTTTTGAATTTGTTGACTAAGGAGGTTATCAAAAAATCTACGTATATATGGAGGATGGGAGGAGTGATGCAAACTCCCTAGTAATTGTGTAAAGTACTCTTGAGTAATTTAAGAGTGAAGGTTGATTAAAAAAGAAGACACCGTGTGTATCAACAAGTTGGACAATGTGGTTACTATTCTTCTTGCTGATATGGAGGCGTGAAAAAACTTGGTATTCTGATCCCAATCCCTCAACCAAGCTACTCTCACTTTTTGATGGAGGATGAATTGATGCAACGATATAGATGACTAATATTCTTAGAGTCTCTTAGTTTCAATAGCTCTCATTTGAGTATTTTGAGGATTTAGATAGCAGTCCTCTTAAGCTAGTTACAGTCGAGATTTGCATTCTTTAATCTTTCGAAGATGGTAGGGTTAAGGCTGCGTACTATCGGACCTCTCTAGACCCAGTACTTTAGCTAGACTACAACTGGGTGTTGATGATGAATTTGTCGAAGATAGAGAGTAGAGAAGGTTTTAAGAGAAGTTTTTACACGTCTCAGCTTTTGTATAAGCTGGAAAGATAAATAGCCTTCATTGGGTAGAAGCCAGCAATTACTGATTAGGTCAAAAAAATCCTTTTTGCTTAAAAAGTCCAATAAAGAACTTGAAAGGGGTTGCTTGGAAATCAGAAGTGGATAGATTATGAATCCATATACTGGAATAATTAGATAAAAGATTATCTCCAAAGTGCACATAAGATTGAGGGAAAGTTGACAACCAAAGAGGATTAACTAGGGCCTTAGCCAACTTCCTTTTAATCAAGTAAGATCCTTGTTGATTGATGGTTTAGGTGAGAAGTCTGCCATTGAAGCTGAGGTTAGTCAACTGAATTTTTTGAAGAAAAGAGTCCAGCTCATGACCAGTTACGAATTGAAGCCCTCAACCACCCTCGAATTTGGAATTAGTTCTAACACAATTGAAGTTACCTGCCACTAACCAAGGATGTGAAATGTTACTTTCAAGTTGATGTAAAGAGTTCCACAGTAGGTCATGTTGGAAGTGAAAGTTAGAAGTATACACGATAGTAACAATAAATCTGGTGCACGTGTTGTTTAGAAGACAAGAGAGCTGCCGATATTAATCACTTTCTCCAAGCACCTAAACAGAGACCTTATTCACTTGGTAAAAGCATAGAATACTACCATTGTAGTGGGAAGATAAGTTAGTAAAAACATACCAATTGGCCCCCAAAAGTTTAAATACTTCAGGAGGATGTGAAGCTTTAATTTTAGTTTCTAATAATCCTACTATTCTAGGTTGTTTTCTTGAAACTACATCTTTAACCATGGCCTTTTTATGAGGGTCTTTAAGCCCTCTTATATTCTATATAAGCAACATCAAGGAGGGGCATCCCCTCTAGAATTGTTTTTATTCTTCTTGCAAGAAGATCTTCTCGTAGAGCTATTACTAGATTCAGACACTAAAGTAGAAGCCTCTAGGATCCTCTTGATTGACAATAAATTCTAACCGTGGAGTGTTGGTAGCTTCTCTATATGGGGCTTTAATAAATACATCAGTAGTGTTATGAGGTTCAAAATTTTAAGCATTCTGTTTGTCTAGCATAGAACTCCCCAACGACATATCAATAGGGTTCATCCTTTTTAAGGGATTAACATATATTAAGCTACTATTTGTGGTATCAGCTAATTAAATAGCATGCGAATTAAAGGAGTTAATAGCTTCAGAATTGCAAAGAGCTTACGCACATACCTTAGAAAGGGTCAACATTTAAGGTTATAGGATATTAGACTGATTTTTCAAGCTTAAATCCTCAGCTATATCAATGTTAATTGATTCAAGTAATTCATCTTGCTAGCCTATTTTGAAGGTTTTGCCAGTGGCCCTCCATTGCTTGTTAGTGGTAGTAGGTTTCTAGGGGTATGAGACAGGAATCTCAACTTGTTTGAGTTCTCCAAACTCATCTAGCTTGAGGATAGGAAGTTTATTAGGTAAAGAAAGTGTCTGTCATCTTCATTGTAAATTTTTGCATAACAAATTCGTTCCATATGTGAAATTTAGGATGAGTTACCTAGAGAACAAGCTAGGTAACTAAGGCCTTTAATAGTCCAGAACTCAAGGGGAATACTAAGAAAATGAACTCAAAGGGGGAATGTATCAATATTGCCCCTACAGTAGTCCAATCCCAGCTTCCATTTTTGCAAGAACATAGGTTGGCCTCCACATGCCAAGGGCCAAACTCCATGATTTCCAGTAAGTGTTGCTTAGAGCAAAATATTATCATCATCTATAAGCATCATCTTCTCCAAGATTTTTCTTCCCGAAAAAGCTTCAACCCAAGCTTTTACCACTGGGGATGCTAGATGTTTGTTCCAGAAATATTCTACAAGAGAAGAGGACTAAGCGGAGACACCAACTTGTAACAATTCTTTAGGAGGGGAAAGAATACCATCTTTTAGCACATTGGTGAAATGTTTGAGTTTTTCTTGTTGTGTTGGGTTCTTAGTTTGATTTTCCATACCCCTTAGAGAGGTGATGTTGGCTTAGAGCTCTCAGCTTCGATAGTTCTTTCAAGCACTATTGTAGCTGGGACCTTGCCTCAAACAGATGCTACTAATCAGGGAAATCTTCCTAAGCCAGGGTTGGGGGATCCTCTCCTGTCATTTCCAGTGACCAAGCCTGGGGAGGCCTTCACCAGGTGAGGAAATTACTAGGCAGAAGGTGAACAAGAGTCGAGGATGGATGGCAGTAATGAAAAGTTTCTACTTTTAGAAGGAAAGAAAGGTAAATTGGTAAATGAAGAAGAGAGAAGTCATAGGAGAAAATTTTGGAGAGAAGACAGTGAGCTTTGATATGAAGAAGAATTTCACTCCGCATATTTAAGATTCAACTTTATTCTATCTAAAAAAATGTACAAAAGAAGAAGTATAGATGAATAAAATCAAGTTTTACAATAAGTTTATCTTAGTTAGAATTTAAAAGAATTTATTTATCTTCATGGTCAAGTTATTTAAAATTATTAAATTATAAAGTATAGGTAATTACATATTTAAACATTTATATGATAAGGTATTAAATATGCAAAATTTACATGTGATACCATAGCTCTAATTTTAAGAATTAATAAACATTTTCACTTTAAAAGATTGATTAAAGAATAATTATAGTATTATGTGTCCCCTCCTTGTAAATAACTTGGCTAAATATATGATTATGAGTTGAGCATTATTGTTGTAATTTCATTTGAGTCCATTTGGTATTCAAATAATTTTAGATAAGAAAATGTGATAATATATGCATTACATAGCAAAAAAGAGATTGATTTGAAACTTAATACATATCAAGACACCACCATATGCAAAAGCAAAACTTATATGTGGTAGAACGATGATTTAAAATGATAATTCATTAAAGAAATAAAAGAAAGTGATCTTGTTTATTTTATCATGTCATATAGAGTATGGCTTTCATGATTGCTATTATTAGGATGGATTATTTTATTTATTTTTTCATCGTATTAACTAATGAGAAAGTGTATACGAACATGTACCAAAAGGAGACTACTTGTTGGGGACAAGTCCACCCAGTAGGATTTGGTATAATTAAAGTCAACTTAGGGACCTATATCCAGACCCTCCTAACAAAATACAATAATGCACCCCTAGATAGTTGTCCTTCTTCTATTTACCATAGATAAGGACCATTAGTAATCCTAGTGAATCCTCCATTTTGTTTCCCCTTTCTTGGAAGGACATTACTTTTTTTGTTATTGATATCGTTTCTGATCTGTTGTGCAGTCACGTAGGTACAGTTTATAGTTGGTGGCTTTCAAGCTTCTCTCCTTGAGTGGGCATGTTTTACCTATTAGAGAGCTTCCATTCCATACTATTCCTTATTATGATAAATTTCATGGATAAAGAATGTGAATTTTATAAATAAAGTAAACATACTTAATTTATAAAATTCTTTGTGACCAGTAAGGTTACTCTTTTGTGACCAGAAGGATACAAGTTTAAATAACGAAAACAACCTCTTTGTAAAATGTAAAGAAAAAACTGCATGTAATTGATGACCTTCTCCCGACCTTGCAAAGCAGGGAGCCTTGGCACTAGGGTTTGCCCTTTATACTTAATGCATAATGATCATTAACATCTTATTTGATTATTTTATACTATAAATTATATATGTATTTATGTTATTAAAATTATTATTGTATAAATAAATTATGTTTTTATTATGTAATTATTTTAAATTAATAGTCAAATAGTGTTAGACTATATTGAATGATAATTATGTAATTTATATAGTTTTATACTTTATATAATGAATAATTTTTTAGTCACAAAAGTGAGCAAATAATTTTTTCATAAATATCAAATTAAATATAAAAATAATGATCCATGATAATGGGATGCTTATGATTAAAACTAGTGTTTATTGATGATAAAATATTTAAGAACAACTATAGGTTAATTAGTTAATTTTATATTGATAAATATGATCATCATTAATTGGTATTCTTCATTAGATATGTTTAATGTTAAAGTAGTGCTCTAAAGGCAATCGCCTTTAGCACTTTTTGTACAAACTTTATTTTGATTAATAAAGCGCAAGGTAATTTTCATTAATTTGATGTTCATTTATTTATGAATTGATGTTGATCTTAAATCGAATTAATGAAGTTCATGATACAAAAAATAGTATGAAGGAAATAATGATAAGATCATGATAATGAGATTATTATCATATACAATTTTATTAGTATCTAAATTATCCCTAGTCATAGGATTAATGAGACAAGACATTGTTAATTCGGATATACTAGCACATGTTATATTCCTTGATTTGATCAAGCAATAGATCTCATAAACTGTAAGCATGAGATGTTTATAGTTAACACATGGATGCTTACTAAGAGTAGTAAGTACATCAGATGACCCACTAGAAGATTATCATATGGATGATCTATCAAATGTCAATGATTAATCTCATCATAACAATGGTGAAAATATCCTTAAACTTGAGATACTCAAAGATATCTTGGATACTGATCCTATACTTTGACACCTCAATACGAGGTCACTCATAGAGTGGCGATTGGGTACAACTATTGGTATTTGAAGGTAATTGGGTAGTCAATAAAGGATTTACTACTCTTGATAGAAGGAGATGATATCCACAACCTCTTTTCGGGGTTATTACTCAGGAGTCTCTGACCAGAGTAGTTATGTGTCAATAAGAGAGTCTTGAATGACACATAGAGTAATGAGATCCCCAGAATAAGAACTAACATCATTTGGATAAGATGTGATGCAATCAATCTAGTAGAAGTTGACACATAGCCCATACTTCAAACCAAGTGGGGTATGGGATGGTAAAGGGATGAATTGTACAATAATTATCTATAGAAAGGTTCGTAAGTCAGATAATTAATTATCGAAGAGTTTGTGTGTTAATTCACTTACGTTCCGGAAAATTGGCATCATGAAACCCTTCATTATTTGCTTGGATTAAGAGTTAATTCAAATGGCATGAAACCATTCATGATATGCTTGGATTAAGAGTTATTTCAAGTGCCTAAAATAACTAGAAACCTAAGGGTCACACACATAAAAGATCATATGAAAAATAGAGTATGCATGGTTGTCACTTTAAGCAAGTCACAATGGTGACTTATAGGTCACTATCGTGACCCACTTGATGACGTGCGGTATATAAGTGAGTTCTTCACTTATGTACACACGAAATTCAGTCAAAAAAACATACTCCATTAAGAGGCTAAGGGTCCAGAAGAGTTCTGGAGGTTGAGAGGAGTGATCTTGAGGTTTGTTCATGAAATTTTATGTAATTGTTGAATGAGTTTAATTGTATGTAATTTGATTATGATCTAACTCTCGATTAAGCATCTACTTGAATTCATCTTGTTCAGTGCTCTAACCACCCTTACACACTATTATTCTCCATCTTTTCATGCTCTCAAGAGGCCAAAGAAGGTGTTTGGTGTTTGTAACAACCCAAACAAGGAGAAGAAGTAAGAAAGGAGGAGTTGTCCTTAAGGTGCATAATTTTAATTACATGTTCTTTCAATTTTGTCTATTACATACATATGATTCTGGATTTTCTGGGATGTCGTGGGGTTGGAATTTTGATTCCAAGGCTTCTGCTGCATAGCCATGCACGAGATGTTTGGACCCATGGCTCCCATACATTTAATATATTTAAAGATAATAAATATATCTAATTATAATATATGTAATTATCAATCATATAAATAATACTAAGCATACATTTTTATTCTTTTTGTTTATTGTTGTTTTACTACTTCAATATATACATGTATTATTAATATAATTCCTGTTGAAGTTTTAAATTAAACACTTTTTTACTGCATGTATACAGATTGAATCTTATAGCATAAAAAGTATTGTCCCTCAAAGATTGTAGTAGTCACCTAATAATTCTTGTAAACTTTGGTTTATGTAAACAATAAGATAAATAACTAAAAGTTAAACTAAAAACAAAGAATTGATAAATAAACAATGTAATGAGCAGTAGTGAATTGTTTGATTGATCAATAATCAAAACTAGGAAACACTTCTATCCTTATTTGTTTTTACTTCACCTTCTTCATTTAATATTACTTGACCCTAGATATCTAATAATTACGATTTCTCTCTCTCGAGATCTAATCAAGTAATTCCAATTAAAATAGATAGAAATTGAATTGTAACCTCTCGATTTATCAAAACTCTTCCTAACTATGCAATTGGGGTACTAGCGCTTGCAGTGCAATACAACATAAATGATCCAATCTAATTTCTTTATTCAAATTGAATATAAAGCAATAAATATCACAAGCATATTTCATTAAATCAAGAATGCAAAGTTTAACAAATAAATTAAGAGTCATTCCTAAAAGAAACTTAGCAATCTATAGATGTAACTATATATCCTAATTAAGTCATAATTAACATTCAACAATAATAAGGAAATAGAAAGAAAGAGGAGAATTGATTTTTGGATGTCTTCCTTTCTTTTCCTTGAGCTAGAATTCTACAACTTGTGATCTTTAGGATGCTGCTATTTAATCTTTTCTTTTATTTTTTTGTCATCTTTTTAGTGTTTTTATCTTCCTTTTTATACTCTTAACCCTTATAAGGTTTTTTTTTCTAGGGTTTCTCCATGTGTTTTTGTTCCAAAATTAACCCTAAATCATCAAAAGTATAAAAAACTCATGACCTGGAAAATTGTTCCTTACACGATTATGCATGTTGCATGATAATGCATACTTATGTTCCAGCTTTCTATCATGACAGAGAGCTTCACCAAAGTTTAGGTATGTTCATGCATGATTCCATGATGATCTGCTAGATCTTATTCTCTAGCTCCTTCTTCATCTTTTCTTCAAGTTTTCTTATCTCAACTCATCATCAAACAACCCTTGATACATACAATTAAGATCAAATTCTTGCCCTAAATAATTATCAATAAAAAAACATACAAAACACTAACAAGAACACAAATCTAAGTCCTAAAAACATGATTATCATCTAAGAAAACAATAAAAAACACATTATAATTTACACCTTTCAACTTCCCCATACTTCAAATCTTTACTTATCATCAAGAAAAACTAAAACTATAAAACAAGCAAACAAAAGTTGCACATAATCACACATTCATGCAGCAATGTAATAATGGTGTAATAACATCAAATCTCTTGAAATTAACTTAGCTACAAACATCAATCACTCAAAAAGTTCCAATACACTAACTTATTCCATTTATGTTCAAACGCTTTGATTTAAATACACATATCAACTAAAATATTGACACATTATTCATACGTCTATGGCACTTGTAAGTATGGACTCATTCTTATTTACCAATTAAAGAGCTAGTCCATCATTAAATATCCACTAATGGGACGTGTTTTTTGACATTTAATAAGAAGATCAATAGGTTCACTTTTATTGACAACATCATCTTTTTATATTTCATATAACGCTCATCTAGTCTTTTGACGCGAAGGCTTATATCTTGTCATGAATATCTCCTGATTACTCAACTACGTTATGTTTTGATAAGTGCTTAATTGACAACATATGTACTCCCTAATGCTTAGTGATTAATGTTATGATATGGTTATGATACTTGTTTTGGTTCATGTTTTGTTTTAGGTAAAAATTGGAAGAACAAGAACCAAAATGAGCTGAAAACATATCCTTGGTGTCGTTTTATCGATGTTTATTCTTATTGGCCTTTGTGGAGTCAAAAGAGATTAGTTAGGGTGAAAAGGGACAAAGAATGCAAGAAATACACAATATGTTCTCTCTGTTATACATTATACAAGAATGCTAGTTTTATTTCATGTTTCTTTGTTATATAAATTGACATTAAAGCAAGTTGAATTTGCTTAATCTAATAGCAAGTGACTCAATAGTAGTGGCTAATGATTCTCATAATGGGGATCATGGAGTTTATACCTTGTGCTCTGTTATAAATGATGTTGATGCTTGATATATCCTAACCTTTTAATCATTTTGTACAAAATTCCTTTCTAATATGAATATTTTATTTTATTAAATTTTTGTGAAATTGCAATTAAAAATCATCACCAAAATCAATCAAACTAATTAAATATTTATAATATTTATATATTTATAATTGGTTTTGTTTTGTATTTAATTAGTTTGTATTATTTTAATCATTTTTTCCTTTTCTCAAAATTAAATTAAAAATAGGGTTTTATTGAAATTTTGACTTAATTGAAAGGCTTTGGAAATAGAGAGATTAAATTAAAAAATACAAAGAAAATATATATTATAAAGTAGCTAACTTACAAATAGAGATATGTTTCAAATTGAAGAAGCATTAATATGAAAAATTAAAAAGGGAGAGGGTCTAATTAGAGAATAAGAGAGACTTTAAACCTTTCTTTTGTAACATAAAATGGTGGTAAGGAAAGGGAAACAAAGTAAGGAATAAATGACAACTTGAAAGCCTGAAAGAGGTAGAACATAATATAAACAAGGGAAAGAAATAATGATGTTTGATACATTAATAGCTTGATATGGTATATATAAGTGACTGCTGTCTACTTCTTTCTGACATCCAAAGATAGTTATTGTTCACCATCCCCTTTGGTAAGTCTTTTGCCTCCTCAACTATTTTCCTCATTAATGATCCTCTAGCAGCTGCATCTATGGTGCCTTTCATGGGTGGATTACTTCTGTTGGATCCCGCTTGTTTCCGGAACCCAACTATTGAGAAATCATGAAACTGAGCATATTATCCTATAGGGTTATTTCCCTGAACCCTTATTAGACATCAATCCCCAAGGGTGGCGTGCCCATAACAGTCAAACATCAAATCAAAACTTATTACTCCAACTCAACCATTTTACAAGGAAGTCAATATGAACATACACCACCGAAACTATTTCTATCTGTCATTTCATTACTAAAGCAAAAGAGTTTGAAAATATTTATGTACATATCAAAAGCCACACCATTGGCTTATTACAAAATACAAAATAGAAAATTTGAAGCAATTTCCTTAGGCTCTTGATCACTTGATCTCTTAGCTATCACCTAAAGATGGGACAGAAAGGGAGTGAGCTTGAAACCTCACGGGTAACAGTTTATAAGAGAAAATAAGCAAAAACCTTTAAAATGATTTACTTGTCATAGAAAATTTTCATTGAGTTCATAAAACACATGGTTCTTAAGTTTTCAACCAAATTCACAAATTACAAAACGTGAATGCATCAAACTTGTTAACATAACATAAGCACTTAAACACATCAGAATGGTTTGGGACATGCAAACTATGTATGCATCCTCTTGTCATGAGCACATAAGCATGTCAAAATGGTTCGGGTGGATCCAAAAATAGAACGTACTACACGTTTTCACTTAATGGTCCTGTGTAGCCGTGAACAGAATGTATTAATGCAATCCCATATAATGGTTTTGCTTAACCAGAAAATTATGGTAGTCCATGAAGGAGCTCCATGTCACTAGCGGGCAGGCGGAAGAAGCCTTTTGTCAAAGTACACTTGACTTAACTTAAAGGACCACCACAAATCCACATAACATGAATTTCTTGCTTATAGACTTACTCAAAATGCCTCTTCTCATGTTCCTCTTGCCTCTTTTGATCCCTTTATACAATAACAAAAATATCACTCAATAGGGTTTTCAATTGAAAATCCCTTAAAACACAATTACTAAAATTGGTACTAGAATACTTAAACCCAAGAATTTTCTAAACTCCATAAACTAAAATCCTTTAAAAAATCTAAAAGTTTCAAAATTTTCTTACCTTCATTCTTTACTAAATGAAGGGATCTTGAGCTCAAAGGGAAGCTCTTTTTCTTCCTCTTCCTTTTTCTCTTATTGTACAGCTCCAAAATCTCTCTTGAAGAATAAGAAAAATTAAACCCTAGCTTGTTTTCTCTTCTTTCTCACCTTCTCTTCTTCTCTTCGTATTTCTCTCTCTTCTTTGTGACACTCTCTCTTTTTCTCTTCAATTTTTGTTCTTCTCTCTTCTTAAAATGCAAGACCACAATTTCTTCTTCCTTTTATGCCTTTAATGAGTCCAAAAAGTCCCATCTATCCTTCCATTTATGCCTTATGTCTTTTGTGCTTAAGTGTCTTGCCAAAAACACCCTTGAATATTCTGACATAGCATTTTCTTCTAGAAAATGTTCCCCTTGTCTTAAGTTTCTAATGACATCAAAATCATTCAATTTGGTTTAGTAATCTGAAAGTATTGCCACAAACACTTTCAGACTGTTATTAGACTGAAACAGTACACTATTCCTAACTTCTATGCTGAATTTGAAAGTTTTAGGGACTGATTTACAATTCACTTTCTTCACACAATTTGTAGCTCTATGTCTCTAGTTTATTTTGAAATAAGAATCATTTTATTTGGAGCTCTACCGATCCAAAAATCATTAAAATACTGAAGTATGTTCAGTAAAATATCCAATTCATACTCTTCCAATCGATACCCTTATTTTGATTCAAACAATCTTTTTCGAATCAATACCAAAAGCTATAAACTTTCATGGAGACATAAAAATAAATGTGTTAATATTCTATGGGTTCAAGAATCACTTCATTTGGAGGTCGGATAACAAAATTATGACCGAAAGAATCAAACAAGATTTGGTCCTCAAGCATATTGAACCTATCTTGGGACAATTGGCATACCTTTCACTACAGATGTCAGATCAAGGTCATTCTTGAGTGGTTTGAAAGAAGACTTCAAGATCTATAATTTCTGTCATCTAAAGGGTCAAAAATAGGAATAGACGATATGACTTCATTTATAGACAATATGACGTCATCAGACGATACAAGATTGGAAAAATTACCATAACTTTCCCTATCGATATCTAATTAAGGTGTACTTTGGATGGTTTGAAAGAGGACTTCAAGATACACAATTTTCATGAAGACTTAGAAGACAAATTCTATCATCTGAAGGGTCAAAAATAGGAACAGACGATATGATGTCATTTATAGATGATGTGACGTCATCAGATGATACAAGATTGGGAAAATTGCCATAACTTTTCCTACAAATATCAGATTAAGGTATTCTTTAGATAGTTTGAAAGAGAACTTCAATATCTAAAACTTTTATGAAGACCTAGAAGACAAATTCGATCATCTACAGGGCCAAAAATAGGAACAGACGATATGACATCACTTATAGACGATGTGACATCATCAGACGATACAGAATTGGGAAAATTACCATAACGTTCCCTACAAATATCGGATTAAGGTGTTATTTGGATGTTTTGAAAGAAGAATTCACGATCTACAATTTAATGAGACCTTGAAGACAAATTCGATCATCTACAGGGTCAAAAATAGGAACAAACAATATAATGTCACTTATAGACGATGTGACATCGTCAGACAATACAAAATTGGGAAAATTGTCATAACTTTCCCTAAAGATATCAGATTAAGGTGTTCTTTAGATGGTTTGAAAGAGGACTTCAAGATATAAAACTTTCATAAAGACCTAGAAGACAAATTCAATTATCTATAGGGTCAAAAATAGGAACAGACAATATGATGTCACTTATAGATGATGTGATGTCATCAGATGATACATAATTGGATAAATTGCCATAACTTTCCTTATAGATATCGGATTAAGGTATTCTTTATATGGTTTGAAAGAGGACTTCAAGATCTATAACTTTAATGAGGGTCTCAAGACGAATTCTATCATATAAGGGTCAAAAATGGACCAGAAAAAAGTGTGCAGAAGGTCAAACATAGAAGAAGCAGAAGACCAAACATAAAAGAAGCAGAAGTCAAACATAGACGATATGATGTTATCACAGACGATATGATATCATCATAGACGATACATTTTACAAACAATATGACATCATCACAGATGATACATTTTTATAGACGATATGATGTCATCATAAATGATATGACGTCATCACAGACGATACTATCTGTACTCCTGAACATCTCATTTATAAAGACCATAACTTTTAACTACAATGTACAAAATTCTCATGCTATATACCGTTGGAATGATAAAGGAAAGACCTATAACTTTCTAAAAGACAACTTTGCCTAATTCTATATATCAATCCAGAATTTCCCCTGAAGTCAGAACATGAACTTTACATTCCTCCACCAATGTACTGCACCCAGTTATCAACTTCATGACAAATTTTGAGATTCTTAAAGACAGAATTTAAATTCAATACCTTCATAAGAAATATAGCCATATATTTCTAGTTTAATTCAAATTAAGAATCATATCGTTTGGATAACTAGAGAAAAATTTGTGGCTAAAAGACTGAAGCATACTCAGTGAACATTTTCCAGATCAATTACCCATTTTGTTTCAAAAATCTTTCCTTAACACAACTCATACGAAGGTGACCTTTTTTTACTTCATTTACTACTCATTCTCAACTCCATTTAAAATCAATATCATTCATAAAGAAATTATAGTCCATGATTAATCATGAACACTAATAATAGAACATACACATATATACATATCTTTCATCAACTTACTACACCTGTTCAACTTCATTTTTGATTTCGTTTCACTTCTAACTTTCACCTTAATTCTTCCTATTTTAAAATCTCTTATCCACCAAAAACACCAAAGAAAAACATGAATCTATCCACATTTCTCATTCTCTACTTTACTCTTGTCTGTCATTTCTAATTCAAAAATTTCTCATTCATTAGTTCTAACTTTTAAGAAACGTTCGAGGTCCAACACTAACCAAGTATAGACTTTGGCAGATGCACCTAATAGTATTGTACCTATTGGATGCACGTGGGTTTTTAAAAGAAACACTGCCATGAATGGTAATGTACATAAGTATAAAGCAAGTTTAGTGACTAAAGGTTACAAACAAAAACAAGGAGTTGATTTTGATTAAACCTTTTTGCTAGTAGCTATGCTAAAATCTATAAGGATTTTATTAGTTATAGTTGCATATCATGATTAAGAAATATGACAGATGGATGTCAAAACAACATTGCTCAATAGGAATTTGTAAGAAGATGTGTATATAACACAACTTAGGGTTTTGATTCCAAGAGATTTCCTAGTTAAGTATGCAAGTTTCAAAAGTCATCTATCGAATTACGCAAGGGTAATGGAGTTGGAATATCCATTTTAATGAGACAATCAAATAGTTTGATTTTATATAAAAAATGTGGTCAAACCATGTGTTTATAAGAAGGTTAATGGGAATGGAGTCGATTTCTTAGTGCTACATGTGAATGACATATTGCTGATTGGAAGCGACATACCAATGCTTTAGTCTATAAATATTTGGTTATCCAAGAACTTCTACAAGAAAGATATAGGAGAAACAGCCTATATTATGGGAATAAAGATCTATAGAGATAGATCAAAGAGGTTGACATACATAGATAAAGTGTTAAAGAGGTTTGGCGTGGAGAATTCTAAGATGGGACTCTTTCCTATATTGTATGGGATTTCTCTCTCATAGAGTATTTGTCTTAAGACACAAGAAGAGAGAGATAAAATAGATTGTGTTCCATATGCTTCGACAATTGGATCAATCATGTATATGATGTTATATACTAAACCATATGTCTCTTATGCTTTGATTATAATAGGAAAGTTTCAAGCTAAACCATATAAGTGTCACTATACAGCTGTGAAAAACATCTTAAAGTACTTAAAAAGAACTAAAGATATTTTCCTAGTTTATGAAGGAGCTGAACTAAAAGTTCAAGGGTATTCAGTTGCTAGTTTCCAATTAGATCTTGATGATATTAGATCATTGTTAGGGCACATCCTTACTCTAAATGGTGGTGTGGTAAGTTGGATGAGTTCCAAACAACTAACAATTTCAGATTTAATGACCGAGGTATAGTACATTTTAGTGTCAAAGGTGACAATGGAAGCGGTTTAAATTAAGAAGTTCATCACTAATATTATAGTTATTCCTAGCATTGTTGAGCCTATAGTGTTGTGATATTATAATAATGGTGCTATTGAATAAGCAAAGGAACTAAGGTCTCATCAACGGTCCAAACATGTACTTAAGAAGTTTCACTTAATCATAGAGATAATGGAACAGAAAGACATAACATTGAAGCTATAACATCCTCTCCCCATATTAAGGGTTAGGACCCGAAACTTCAATACATGTGAGCTTAAAGAGAAATTTAGACAAGCATTTTCTTGCTCATGCATCATGTTAGCATATATGCACATAAATATTGAATGTTTATGCATAAAAAGTGGTACATGTATTCATTGACAACTTCCGGGTATAATTGATATTAAATGTGGTTTTATTGAAAATGAGGAGTAGAGGGAATAGAAAGAGTGATCTTGATATGAGTTGTGGTAGGGAAACATTTAGAAACAAAACTGACAGTGATCTGGAAAATGTTGACTGAGTATGCTTCAGTCTGTTAGCCATAATGTTTTCTCTAGTTATCCAAACTAGATGATTCTTGAATTGGATTAAACTAGAAATGTATAGCTACATTTCTTATGAAGACAACGAATTTCAATTCTGTCTCTAAGAGTCTCAAAATTTCATGAAGTTAAGAATTGGGTGTAGTACGTTGGCGTATGAATGGAAAA
>JANKOE010000204.1:38727411-38754238 GCA_026284465.1 Erythroxylum citrifolium
TAATATACATGTTTCCCATACATCTCTATGTATATGTATATTACTTAAAAAAGAATCTTGGTACCTTTTGACTAGATATACAATGCTCACATGAATAAAACCAAACTCTTTTGTTGTATTAATAATAAATATTTTCATTACAAAAATGTAACTAAAGAAGATAAAGTTACATATAAACACACTTGCTTTCCAGGGCACTATATTTACATAACTCCAACAAAACCATTCTTCATACCTAATTTGGCATGATTTTAAATGTTGGGTCGCAGGTCGGGTTGGAACAGTGAGAGATTTTTCCAAATATGTTTGGGTTTTTGTCTGTTGCCGTGGCGTACTTTTCCAGAAAGCTTTTGTGCATTTTTTGGATCCTTCGCCACGGTGTACTTTTCCCGAAAGGTCAGCCTAGATTCCTCACTCTTTGCCGCGACAAAATTTTCTCGAAAGGTTTGTTCTCCTATTGACTTCAATTCAGCACATTGACTCCCTTCTCCTTGAGGTTCCTACAATCAGAATAGCAATTTACAGTATCAATTGTTCTTAGAAAAATCAAGGAATGCAATTAATACCAATTGTGACAATTTTTACTATCAAATTGCATAAAATAAAAGTACACACTCAAGGATTAAATTAAGCACAAAATCAAGAATTAGGAGTCAAAAAGTATAGGAAAGGTCATGAAACTTTTGGCAATTTAGATAATAAACTTGGGCTCAATCAAATTCCCCCACACTTAGACCTTTGTACTCCTAGACAAAGTTTATAAGAGTTAAAGAGACGCAAGTGTAAAAGAAAAATTCTGACCATGCTTAAAACAAAATAAGAAATTGGAAAAAATTACTTTCTCAGAAATCAACCAAAGCAGACTATAAGGGTACCAAGAAAATAAACACTATAAGAGTTTAATCCAAGATATTGAACAAAAGAGATTTCACTCAAGGTAAGGTATTTTCTCTCATCTTACCTGTGTTTAGGGACATTTTAACTTAAAAATCTGAATAGTCCTACTTCTCTACTACAAGAACTATAATTTTGAAAATCAAGAGGACTTTTCAAGGTTGTAATGCATGGAAGGCTATATGAAGTGGATGGAATGGACGAAGAAAAAGTATGAGTACATGCACTATAATTATGACACAGATGTCAATAGTAAGACAATATTTACACAAATGATACTTTTTTTAACAACACAAATATAACACACACACATATAATTATATTTGCTGCCCCTTTTTTTCAGAACACACAAGTAGTTTTTTTTCTTTTTTAATTAATTTCAGAAGAAAATGCAAAACAACCTATTGAGACCATATAAAGATGCATGCATGTACTAAAAAATAATGGCTCAAGGGGCTAGCAATGGATAAGTGTCTATGGGATTGTGTTCGGTCAAAGGGTTTAGAAAGAATGCCTCTATCATATCATCAAAATTCTAGTTCATAAAGCTTTGATTAAGATTTGAAAAAGTTCTAGAGAGATATGAAATAAGCAAATGCACACAAGAATTAAAAATAATTAGGCCCAAATATCCTTGCAATAAGGGTAACATCTCCATAAACAGTCTCAAGTCTTAAAAACATAAAGTGTCACTTAATTAGCATGCCTTCACTTACTTTGTGTTGAAAACATCGAAAATAAAATTTGCCAAAACTGACTATCATTTAAAGAATGGTAAGTATTTTCAAAAACTCAAGAATCACTTGAAACTTATAAATTATTTGACAAACAAAAGTGACAAGAGTCGAATGAGGGAGAATTTTAAATTGAGGTAAAAATTTTTATATATTAAAAAAATGTGATGCCGCGGCGAAGAGTTTGTTTACCGTGGCGAACGTGTCAAGCGATCAATGCCGCGGCGAGAAATGAGTTTTTGGCTGCGGCGAAAATGGCAGAAACTCAATTTCTCAAACACCATGTTTAAAAAAATTTAACAGTATGAATAATTGACAAACACAAACATATACATGGCCCAAAATGGAGATGGGAAAAGCTCCCCCACACTTAATGGAAATTCAATTTTACCTAACATTGTTTAAAGAGAATAATCTAATCTTGTTCTAACTATAATCAATATTCTGAAAAGAATAAATTTTCATAACTCAAATGTTTAGTCTGAAACCTATTAAGTTAGCTATAATAAGTATCAATTTCCCTAAATTAACTAATTCGTACCTAACATTCAATCAAAACTTACTTCTAACTGATTGGGCATGTTAACATTCCACATCAATTAAATGTTAAGAATAAGCATGATGAAAAAGACTAAACCTTAAATTAAATAATTGAGATAGTTGTAAACATTTAATTTAATTTTCTTGTTTCTCCTGATTTGGATATGCAAATACATAAATAGTTTACTTGCAACTTGTAATAATCATTCATAAAAATTTTGGATCACTAAACTTATGAATAATAACAGAATAATTAACACTAAATTAATTTTCAAGATCACACAATAATAATTAATCATAAAATAGAAGAACAAGAAACAAGAAATACTTGAATTAAAGAAAAATTTAGGTTTAAAACAAAACCTCCAGAAATTTCAAATGGAATTTTAGGTTTAGAAAAATCATGGCTATCTTTCCATTCCAAAATAGAAGGAAAAAGATAAAAGAATTAAGAATAAACATATTCTTTTGTCTCTAAAATAGTTGTCTATAAATATTCCAAAGATAATGATTGAAACAAATTAGAATACCTATATAATATGGATAAATAAAGCTTCTTAATTATAATAAAATTACTCTTAGGTGTGATCTCATATTATCAATTTTAAGATCTACCATCGTTTGTTCCAACTTTATAGAGGTTGTGGCTTTGACCATTGATGGTAAAATTACATATTTCAAACCAAATTTAGTCCAATCTCCACTTGTCACCTCTTAAAACAAATTAAATATCAATTTTAACAATTAAATACCAAATAACAAAAAAAAGAAATAAGTATAATTAATATGATGTAACAATATATTATGATTTTAAATTAATTACCTTTTTTAGTTTGAAAATTTGTTATAACGAGATGTTTGGAAAATATGATCTAGTATAGGTAGGAGAACGAGCAACTTTAATGCAAGAAGTAAAGTTTATAACTTCTACTTCATAATCAATTACTCTTAATGTAGCACTCCCTTACCGCAGGGTACACACTGGGACACCTAGAGGTCATTCCGATACATATCCTACGATAAGGGCGAGCTACGATCGATCACTACATTCACTTCATATGGCACCATATCATTAGTCACTTATAAAGCATCAATAGAAAAACTACAATGTATATATATATTTTTGAACTACTTCCTCCTTATTTTATTTCACAAAACCAAAAGTCTACATTGTGTCTTTCAACTTTACTACAAGCACATCAATAAACCCTAGAACATAAGTACTACATGAAAGAGGAAAAATATGTCAAATTTATCCAAGCCATCCAAAAGAAATCCCAGCTGACTGACCTTTGAGCCATGACTTCTCTTGCTCAACTGACAACCTACACGGTAGTAGAGCCTCTCAGTAGCTAAAGTTGTCTCTCGGTCCTGAAAAGACAACGTTGAATTTTTGGTGAGTTTTGCGAACTTAATAAGGTAACCATCATCGATGGTTCACTCAAGTCATGTAACACAGCAATCCATATCACAATTATTTCACAATTTGCATTTTTCATGTTTAACACACTTTCACTTAAGCATAAACAGTTTTGCATTTCAATCGACCAAACATACTTAACGAAATGCATATGAAATACTCGTGAGACACTTTTCAATTATTACGTTGTTGTGACCGAGCGCCTAAACTGTCCCATATAGAGCTCATTAAACGTTGAGCCTAAGGCTCTGAATCACTTTTGAGCTCGAGGCTCAATTGCACTCGTTGAGCTTTAAGCTCTAATCGGTGGCTACTCTGGTCACAACTGTCATTATCTGATTATGCATTCATGAATGGAATGCATGTACTACAATCAATCACATTATAAAGCACATAGGTCTTCACATTCACACTCAAGTAGCACTTCAATATTTCAATCCACATTACACAATCATCGGACCTCCTGTTCGGAATCCACAATCAAGCATATTCCTTTCTTATTCAAAACATAAATTAAGCAAACAAATAATTAAGTGAGACCATCTAGGTTACTCACAAGCTGCTCTCGAAGCTAAAGCCTGGAATATCCAGCAATGTCTGGAGGTTGACGTTCTAGTTGTTCCTCTAAAAAAAGTAATGTACACAATATCACAATTTACACAATCATAAGTATTCGATAATGCATATGTATGGCATGAATTATGTACAATGCATATTCATGACAAATCCTGGGTATTTAACCAACAATTTCTTCATCCCATTTGTAGCCCCATATCTCTAGTTTACCACAAAACAAAAATCATCTCATTTGGATCAGTAGAACTCCAAAAATCATCAAACTACCGAAGTATGTTCAGTGGAATAACACCAGTTTATACTACTTAAGAGCACACTCCCTGTACCTGTCTCACTCTTTTCATTCAATCTCTCTCCATTCAATTCAGATAGCTATGATTCTTGGTGAAGATGTAGATCAATGTCTTAAGAAACCAATGGTTCAAGAATCAAGTCATTTGGAAGTCTAGAGAAGAAGTTATGGCCAAACGAAGCAACCATGTTTATGACCTCAATCAAAACGAACCTGTTTTGGTGTGATTTCCATAACTTTCACAAGAAATATCGGATTGATTTTGTTTTTGACCATTGGAAAGAATACTTTGAGATCTACGACTTTCATGAAGACCTCGAAGGCCAATTCTATCTTCTAAAGGTTCAAAAATAGAACAGAAGTCAGAAGATGAACAGTGACTTCGTCTTACTTTTGCTTTCTCTTAGATGAACAGTAATAAGATAAATTGGATGAACAGTGATGACACAGATTGGATGAACAATAACTTCGTTTTAGATAAACAGTACTAAGACGAATTGGATGAACAGTGATAAGACGAATTGGATGAACAGTAACTTCATCTTAGATGAACAGTACTAAGACGAATTGGATGAACAGTGATGAGACGAATTGGATAAGCAGTAACTTCGTCTTAGATGAACAGTACTAAGATGAATTGGATGAACAGTGATGAGATGAATTGGATGAACAGTAACTTCGTCTTACTTTCTGTCGTCTCATTTCTATCGTCTCACTTCTATCGTCTCACTTCTTCCGTCTCACTTTTGCATCTTACTTCTTCCGTCTCACTTTTGCGTCCAGAACATATCCACTTATAAGAATCATAACTTTTGACTCCGATGCTCAAATTTTTTATATAATATACCGTTGGAAAGATAAAAGAGAGATATACAACTCTTTAGAAGGCAACTTTGTCAAAATCTATCTAAATTAAGTACATATTTCCTCCCGAAGTCGGAACACGAATTTTACACTCAACTCTCAACGTCCTGCACCTAGTTCTCAACTCCATGACAACTTTTGAGATTCTTAGAGACCGAATTGAATTTTGACGTCTTCATACAAAATGTAGCCATATATCTCTAATTTAATCCAAATGAAGAATCATCTTGTTTGGACGACCAAAGAATCCGTTGTGGCTAAAATACTAAAGCATATTTAATGAACTTTTTTCCAGATTGTCCAACTTTCAATACTTTACATCTAACTCATCTTCTACCTAAATTATCTCTTCCATTCAACTCCAAAAATCACTTTTACAACACTTAATGTAACATCTCGTTACCCTTGATGAGACTTGAATTGTGTATTCTGAGAAATTAGAAAGTACAATTCTCCCTTTCAGGTTTACTGGGCTAGTATCTTCATTCTCCCTTCCTCTATTCTTAAGGAAATTGACAAAAAGCTTAGGAACTTCTTGTAGTCGGGTTCGGTCGCGAAAAAAGCTGCAGCTAGAGTAAATTAGAATGATGTGTGTAGGCCTAAAAAAGAGGGGGCCTAGGTTTTAAACACCTTTCTAGCTGGAATAAAGTGTTAATTGGGAAAAGAATTTGGTTTCTTTTTACTGATAGGGAAGCGTTGTGGGTCAAGTGGGTACACACTATTATTTTGCGTAGGAAAAATTTATGTTCTATTTCTCCTAGTTCCTGGAGTTGGCGAAAAATTTTATCTATTAGAGACCAGCTTGGGGACCAATTTCGATTTAGAATTGGGAATGGTATTTCTACTTATCTTTGGCAGGACACCCTTGGCATCCGAGTGGAATCCTGTTGGCTCAATCGACTCTGCGGTTAATTAATGGGTCGGATCTCCCTTTGAATGCCAGAGTTTCAAATGTTATTTGGCGCGACGAATGGAGGTGGCATCATGTAAATGTGGAGCCTATTCGTTCCCTATCTCCCAGTCCTTATAACCCCGATCCCTCCAGTGAGGACAGCTTAGAATGGTTAGCTAGCTCTTCCAAGTGGTATACAAAATTCAGCTTATAACCACTTGAGACCGACCCGTCCAACGGTGCCTTGGTATCCCTTAGTTTGGCATAAGGGGAATAGTCCTCGTTGTTCCTTTATCATATGGTTGGCTTTCTTTAACAAATTGCAGACTAGGGATAAGCTCCAGTTCCTCCACACCCCCAATCGATGCTCCCTGTGTGTTATAGATTCCGAGACTATTGATCATTGTTTTTTCAGTGTGCCTTCTCCCGATTGGTTTAGGCCAATACCGTACACCACTTCCACCTAACCAGTTTAAATTTTCCTGATCTCCATGCTATTGTACAATGGTTTCAACAGATGTCCACGGTTTCCACTAGTGATTTTCAGACCTTTTGTGTTGTCCTATCGGTTGTTGTGTATAACCTGTGGTATGAGCGAAACCTTCGCACCTTTCGTGATGAAGCTTCGGATATAGGGTGGGTTACCTCGCAGGTGATCTTACAAGTTATGGAGCAGCTCCGCCTAAACACTGAGGGAAGGTAAATATGTATGTCTTTAGTTTCTTATTATTTCTTTTGATAATACTGCAGGTTCAGGGTCTTCTCTGGGTTACTGAGGAGAAGGGGTTTAATTCCCTCCTATTGGTATTGAGCAAGATTCCAGGTGATGTTTCCTTTTCCTTAGGGTATTGCTAGATGATTATGTTTTCTGGTGGGGTTTACTGGCTGTGGATGTAGAATTGGTTTCTGTTTGTTGTAGTTTGCTACTGGTCATTGTATGGCAGTCTCTTGGTTGGTTGTTGGGGAGATTATGTATTAGGGTATTGGATTAGTACTGCCAGGCTGCTCGAGAGGCGTGTATTGAGGGTGTGCTGTCTCTCTCTCTGCTTTGTGTTTGCACCTTGGTTTTCTCCTTTGTGAAACTTTTGTAGGTTGTGGTTTCTGGAACATCTCTAGCTGTGTATATAACTTTTTCATAATTGTATAAAGTTTTTCTGATTTACCCAAAAAAATCTATAAAAAATATATTAAACATGTTTTAGGCTTTATAATTAAGTAAATTATAACCCAGTTACAATAAAATAAAGACTCTAATAATGAATAAAACTTAAAACACAAAATTATCCATATTTATGTAGGCTTTTGCTTCCAACTCTTTTTAAACTCCAACTAGTGTAATCTGTTTAATAAACACATATAATGGATCTCTTGATTTGCTTGTCATGTTTGCATTAACGTGGTTCCTCTCAAAACGCATCACCTCACCATCATTCCATACTAAGAGATGCATATTGAGAAATTTTAGCCATTGGTAATGGTTCACATAACTTTACCCAAACCATTCATTTAAATTAAATACATGCCATAAGATTTAAAAACATTTACCATATAGTCAGGCTCATCTCAATCGTTGATCTTTAATAGATTTGATCTCAATTGACCATTTGAAAACCTATTTCATTCATTGATAATTTTTTAAAATGGTTAAGATTCATGGATACTCATCCATCCACTTCTATACTCATTGGCCTAATCAAGACTTTTCATGTGGTCTCATCTTATAATGCTTAAGTAGTAAGCTACATAATTTTAAAGGAACACAAAGCTATTTTGGATGTTTTGGATTCACACAAAAATATTTTAACTCTTAGTGACATTTTCTTCTTTTATTATTTAAAAATCTAAAAAATCATGAGATGTAGATTCTTTATCCTTTTAATCATAACCATCCATTCTATCTTATAAAAATTGCCCTCTTTTATTTTCAAAAAAATTAGATTGACATCGTTTATCTATAAAATTATCTCTAAATTTTAACCTCCTACTTCTCTCTACTCGATTACACATTCTAAACCCCAATTTCGTGTTTTAAATGATTTAGGTTACATCATATAAATAATAAGGTCCTTAAATAACATTTAAAGATCATTTATGTAAGGTAAATATTGTTTATTGCTTACCTTATCCCTTTTTTATCTAATGCTATTGTTGTTCCTTCAAGATTATTATCAGTGATTTATCAAACTAGCCAATGCTTTAGTTTCTTCGTTTTATAGTTTTTGTAAACATTTATTAGGTGAGTTAGTTTTCTTTTTATGGATATTGTTAATTGGCATTACATTTGTTCACTACATAGTTTCTCTTTTCTTAAAAAAATTGTCTTCATTTGTTTTTCTCTTACAAGTAATATAATAAACCTTTTTAAGGTTATTAACACATGTTAATGCAATTGCTCATGTTTCTAGAATGCAATTGTTTATGTTTCTAGAAGTTTGTTTATAAATCTAAAAGCATGTTCCAAATTTGAGTTTATTTCATTTGTTTGTAGTATGTTGGATGCGTGATAAAGGCTTTTAAGATTTCTGATCTTAGGTTTGTGTTCTTAAGAAATTAGGCCCAATTTCATCATCCAAGTTAGTTTTATTTTTTAATAAGTTTTTCTAGTCATGTGTGAAGTTTTGATGATAGGTTTATAAGAATTATGAAAAACATAGAGCCCATTTTGGTTTACTTCATCTATGCCTATTATTTATCTCTTATTTGTTTAGATTCTTTAATTTGCTTATCTTTTAAAAAAAATAGAAAAACATATACTGATTGAAACCTAGTTATAGAAATAGAAAAAGGTAATTGGGCCCTTGAACCCAAAGTTCTTTCTTTCTTTTTATAAATTAAATGGATTTATGCCCAATTCATTTAGTTAGCCTATATTTAGTTACCTAAGCCTAATAATTTTTTATCATTGGCCTAATAGTCATTAGTTTTCATAGCTCATGTACTTCATGTCTTATAGTTGTTAGATTTTTTTAAAAAAGGGATAAATTCAACTCATCCTTTTACCAATATATAGTATGACTCGAAATACGGGACAAGTAATTCCTAAAATAAAAATTTGGTTATAAAGAAATAAGCTTTTCATAATTTTCTTTTAAACATACATTGATCATATAAAATTGCCAAAAAAAATTTAAGAAAACTTGGCATTGATCTGCTAAAGTTTCATTCAATTCCTACCAATATCCAGCTCAGGAAATTAAGAACATAAATCCAATGGCACAAACAAGATGTCCAAATAAGAACATCCACGCCCAAACTAATAAAATATTCATAACAATGGGATTATATCCATTAATAAGTTGTGAAGTGTTTAACCATAGCTAATCTCTTAACCATCCCATAAAAAAGTAGATTCGTCCTTGCAGTTGAATATCTCATTCAAGAATTGTTTTTGATCCAATATGTAGGAATTAATAAAAAAGGCAAATCTCTTATCATGCACCAAATATGGCTCGGTTATTGACAAAGTGAATAGATCTACCATTTCTTGAAATCTCTCTTTTGACTCAAAATCATGTTATAACGTGCACCCACCGTCACTCCGATTATAGAAAGATCAATAAAGAGGTACGTAGGGAGATGGAAAATAAAAGCCCTAAAAACAATTATTTTTTAAAAAAAGGGAATAATTTAAGGCCCTAATTACTCAAATTCCACTAGGAAAGAAGGATAAGAAAAGGGGAATAAATTAAGGCCTTAAATACTAAAATTCAATTAGGAAAGAATGAATCAAAATTAAGTAACGTTAGTTTATGCTTATAAAAAAGTTCTCCTTGCTTTTGTTGATCGATTTTTACTCGGGCCTATAAATCCATTAGGTTTTTTCCTCTTTATTTTAAAATTGGCCTTAGGTTTTTCAAGCTCAATAGAATCTTCAAGACATGCTTAGCCTAATTTTCTTTTTCTTTTATATAGAACTTCAATTTCAATATGAAACCCATTTTAAAATTTTAAAATCTTTAAATTCTTCTAGCCCATTCAAATTCTCATTTCACTAATTATTTTAGGGTTTTATACTTTTCTTTTCTTTTTCTCATTCATCAATCCTAATTTATAAAATTAAAAATTCTTCAATCATGTTCTTAATTTATCTTTTAAATAATCTCTTTAGATCTCTCTTATTTCACCATACTCTTTTATTACCATGGTTCAAACTTTTAGAGTCCTTTTTAGTCAACATTAAATTTTTCACTTAAAATCAAAGGTTCAATCAAATTGCCTTATACTTGCACCACATTGATATTAACTTTCATCTCACTTGATTTTTAATTTTTCTCAAAAAACTACAAAATTTATCATAAGCCTAGGTAATTTTTTGGATAGATAAAGTGGGGTCTTAACACCTTCCTCATCTTATAATTGACCTTCAAATTTTTTTCCTCAGTTTTATACTTTATAGTTCCTTTCCTTTAAGGTTTTCTCTATCTTTTCTTAATAAGTTAAGGTGATAACTCCATAAAATATAAATTTATCCATCATGAATCATCCTTTTATTTAGGGCATTCTTCAAACATCATTATGTACAAATAAGAGGAAGCATTAAGATCCTCAAGAATTTTATGGTCTTAGATTTCTACATATGGGCATAGACAATTGTTATATATGGAGTATTTAAACAATGAATATGAGTTCTTCGTAGAACTTGTGAGAAACATTAAATACTAATGGAATACATTTTATTATAGAGATACTAGACAATTCAAACTAAAGATAGACATTAACTAAAGATAGACATTATTTTCTCTAATGAGATTTTGAATATTGAAGAATTTCAAAACTGGATTGTGAAAGTTGATAAAATTTTCTGATATATGGAGATTTTGAAAAGGAAAAGAGCGAGGATTATTATATGTAGATTGAACGGTGTAACTTCTTTATAGTGGAAAAGATTGCATTCATAAACAAACCATAAATGAACCGATATAGTTAGGACCTGGTATTAAGTGAGTCAATTGCTATAAATAGATTTTCTCCCTCTTAGTTATAGATAGATTTTTCTTTAATAGTAACAGAGTGTCATTCGGGTCAGAAATTTGTGTACTAAGATACGATAACATATATATAAAGTTAAAGGCATTACTAAATGGAAATTAAAAGGCAATATGACGCTAGATATATAGAATGTTTGTAATCGACTATGAAACACAAGATAAAGGTGCATGTATTGAGGAATTTATTTGAGGAAGAAAATATTACTTTAAGGCCCCGTTTGGTTGGCACGGAATGTTGACTGGGAAAGTAATCTTTTTCCTAAATTTTAAATTATTACGTTTGGTTTGTTTTTTTGGGTTGTTAGAAAAGTAAAAACTTTCCTAATTTAGGGAAAATAGTAGCACTTTCCAAGGATTCTAAATACCAACACCCCCTTGGTATTTAGATTACTTTCCTCGGAAATTTAATCTAAAAATTATACTGTCCAATTTAACCCTTCTTCTTCCAACTCTTAAACAACTCTTTTATTAAAAGACTACCTTTTCTTCTAATATTCTTCTTCCACAACAACTCTGTTTTTAAAATCACAACCAGATATTTTCTTCTTCTTATTACGACTTTTGCTCGATTCTTCCCCTCTTCAAATATTCATCTTATTCTTTTGAAAACCACGACCACCTACTCAGCTGCTCACTCCAATGTAGGTTGCCCATGGGATGCCACACATCAAAATCAAACCGTAAAATGTGTGCTTCGGTTGTAATGAGAAATTTGTTCTTGGTTACCTATGCAAAAACATGTGTTTTTTCCTCTCTTGGAGTTCACAGGTGACAACGAGAAGCAGGAAAAGAAGACGACACTAGCCACGAAGATAACCTCGACGACGATGCTCAAGTTGACTTGCTGAAATTAGCTTCCATGTCGTTTTAGGAAAGTCGACTGGTAACACCATGAAGCTCCAAGTAATTCTCAGCAACATAAAGGTCCTTATAATTATAGACAACGACTTAACTGACAATTTCGAGGTTGAGACTATCATTGAAGATCTCAAACTACCAGTGTAGTTATTCCTTCCTTCAAAGTCCAAATTGGCAAAGGGGATGTGATCTGCTGCAACAAAATTTATCGGAATGTTGATGTATAGCTTCTAGGTTTAAAGATAATACAAAATTATTTTCCCTTCTTAATCGAAGGAGCTGATCTTGTGTTGGATATTCTATGAATTGCAATGTTTAACACATTTCAAGCTAACCAGAATGAGATGTTTCTCATTTTCGATTTGACTGGCCGAAAGTATAAGCCACATGGGATCCGTCGTAGAGTCTGAAACTATCGCAACATTCGAATTTGGGACATGGAGAGACAGGCAAGGAAAGACAAGGGATTATGTTTTAGATGCAAGGAGAAATTCATACCAGGACATCGTTGCAAGCCATCGAACCTCGCCTTGATGGATCTGACTGGCGGTGGAGTTTTAGAAGAAGGAGAGGAGTTGAGCAGTGGCTGAGATTTCGTTCCATGCCATCTTTGGAAAGTCAATTGGGGAACGATGAAGCTCAAGGGGAATTACAGTGACATAATCAGATTTTTAATTTGTTTTCTATTTTGTTTGCCAAAAGGATACAGTTGGAAAAATAAGTTAAAATTAAATTACATTCTATAAAATACAGATGCATACCAAACATCATGATAAAAATCCACGTAACTTTTCTATTAAATTCTTATAATTATCCAAACACGTAAATATCTTTACTTTCCCACGAATTTATTTTCCAAGGAATCAGATTCCAGATTAACTTTACTTTCCCGCCATCCAAACGGGGCCTTAGGGTTTTTAGAACACGTGGCAAGTCATGTCAACAATATTAACAAACACAATAACATCAGGCTAGAATTAAAAAAATTAAGAGTTCAAGTATTTAATTGTTACATTTTTAAGTTCGGATTACAATTACAAAATTAAGTAATGTTTAATCTTTTTTTGTAATTAACCCTTTTTACTAGGTGACTATCACATATGAATTTTATTATTTAATAAATTAAAATTTTAAAATTTTAAAATAAATATAAAGTAAAACATATGCATAATACGAATATAATATATAGTTGTCATGTGACAAAAATATTAATATGATGCCGTCACATCATCTACATTTATCAAAAATTAAACGATGAATTATTTTGTTAAAAATAAAAATTAGAGTATTTTAGCAACACTTTTTTAACTTCAGATTAATATTATAAATTTGATTAAGGCCAAATTATATATTGATTGTAAACTATAAAAGAGTTTATACACATTGACACAAAATATCTTTGAGTTACCTAAAAATTTATAAGACAAGAAATTAGAATATTATAATTTATGGCTTTAATAAGTAGATTAGAAAGAAGTGAGAACTATTATTGAGACGATACACTTCTAAAAGGCCACGTCACTGCAGATGACACACGTGTAGATCCCGATGTCTAATTCCTTTTTATATTAGTCGCCAAAGCAGAGCAAAACAGAACAGAGCAGCAATGGTGTTGAAATCCACTGACTCTGCCTCCAAACTAAGAGTTTGTTTCTTCTTTCGCCTTTCCATCAGTGATTCGAATTCTAATTTTAATCCATTTCCTTTTTCATTTGTTGATTCTTCTTGAGCTTTTAGCTTCTTCTTTTTTTCCTTTTTTAGGAAGATAGACTTGGCCGGGATATGTATATCTTTAGTTGATGGTTTATGATTAATGATTGATAATTAGTTTAATTTGTCAGTATTGATTATTCCAATTTAGAATGTCAGGAGATATGTGAAAAGTTATTCAATTGTGGACTGAAAATTGATAAATTTCTGCCAGTTTAAGATCAATAATCTGTTGAATGCAACCCCTGTTTGGCTGTTAGGAAACTGTAGAATTACTAACGTCAGGGAGAAATTGATTGTGGGTTTAGGGTTTATTCCTTAACGAGGATGCTGCACAATCAGGAAAATTTTGATTGAAGTTCAGAAGTAGGCTTCGTTCTTATGTAGTTAGATTTTTTTTATTAAACCAATTTTTGGTTTTGAAAATTTTCATTAATTCCATGACATTGGCAGAAATCGCATGGGGAACACTCAAATGAGGTTTTTGGAAATTTGTCTTATAAGATGAATCAGCTTAAAAAGCAGATTCAGTCAGAAAGAGTTGTTTCAGTTAAAGTAAGTTAATTGTTTGTGACTGCCTGCTACAATTGTCTAATGGTTTTTCATGTTATTTTTGGTTGAAGCAGCTATTGTATCATGTAAAATTGCCTTGTTTTATTTGCTTGATTATATCTGTATCTTTCTTACATGAGTGATTCTTCATTTGTATCTACATGTAGAAGCACTAGCTCATGTGTTCAGAGTTTATAGAATCAATTAACAGTACAGACTATCTTATTATGATGTCTTCCAAAGATAATCTGTTTCCAATACAGTAGCTATCTTAAAGGCCATTGGACCATATCCATTTCCGTATGTCAATTTTCTGACATGCATTTTGGCATGTAGAACAGCCAGCATATTCTGTTTTACATGTTTCATGTACAAGAAACTCATTCTTAAATTCTTGTGCAGGAGAAAATTGAGAAGAACAGGAATAAATTAGAGATTGCAATTTCTAATCTTCTATCAGAAATATCAAGTGAGAACACATCACTTATGGGGCAGAATTCAGTTCTTAAAGTGTTTTGTTCAAGGACTGGAACTCCTCTTTGCAAGTATGGAGGGTTTACTCACGGATCAGGAGATAAAGACTACATTAATGGTCACGAAGTTTCACCTATAACCAGTAACAAACTTCCTTATATTGAGAAGATACCCCCATATACGACCTGGATATTTTTGGATAGGTATGTAAGATTGCTGAAGCTGTTTGCTACCTCATGTTCAATTATTTCATCTAAAAACTAATCAAGCAAATATATTTCTCAAACTTAATCACAAAAAGCACTGGTCGTACATGCGCTCCATGATTGATGAAGATGGTTCATAAATTTCTTGAAACTTAAGATCGAGTTTTTTCTTGTAATCTTGTCTTCTTGAAGTAAAGATTTCAATTTTATGTTGAATCTCAAGCTTACCTTTCCCAGCACAGAAATCAAAGAATGGCTGAGGACCAGTCAGTTGTTGGAAGGAGACGCATATACTATGATCAGCATGGCAGTGAAGCACTGATCTGTAGTGACAGTGAGGAAGAGCTTGTAGAAGCAGAGGAAGAGAAACATGAATTTTCTGAGGGTGAAGACCGCATGCTATGGTAAAGCTAAGATCTACACTGTCGTATTGTTTGTGGACAAAGGAAAAGCTAGATTTCTTCTGTCTATCAGTTGATAATTTCAGATTGCTTGAATACATTGTATGAGATTGAACTACACAGTTGCATTTATTACGAGTTGTCACCTTCTTAACATTTCTGGCAGTGTTATTTGCTTTAGCTTTGAGAACACGTGACCTTAGAAGTTGGAACGCATTTAGCAGAAGGAGCTGATAGGGGCTATACAATATGTTCATTGTCTCTCCTAAACGCCACTCCACATGTATTTAATACATTTCTTTTGAGTTTTCCAGGATGGTATTTCAGGAACATGGCTTAGCTGAAGAAGCTCTCAATGTTGTAAGCCAGTTTATTGGAGTCAGCACTTCAGAACTTATGGTCATTTTCATAAGCCTCATAGCTCTTCTCATTTGATTTATCTCAGAATTATTCCTTGTTCTTGAAGATTTTCGAAAAGCTTTTAGTGTGCCATAATGATGTACCGTAAATGGAACTTGCAGGAACGTTGTAGCATACTCAAAGAAAAATATGACGAGCAACAAAATGTTAATGATTCTGGAGATTCAGGATCTTATGGGGGCATATCTCTGGATAAGAGCCTTAATGCTGCTTTAGATTCTTTTGATAACTTATTCTGTCGGCGTTGCTTGGTACCTGACCTCTGAATATTTCTAGCTATTATTTTCTCCTAATTGAATACTCGGTCATTAAAATGCCAGAAATAATCCTTGAATTGCTCCAATCTTGATATCTATCTGCTTTTCTGGATCAAACAGGTATTTGACTGCCGCTTGCATGGCTGTTCTCAAACTTTGATCAATCCTGTGAGTGGAATTGTTCTTTGTGTCTTCAACTTGAAATGTTGTTTATTTTTGTTTGTCTAAGCTTTGGTTGACAGAGTGAAAAGCAGCCATATTGGTCTGAATATGAAGATGACCGGAAACCTTGCAGCGATCATTGTTGTCTTCAGGTATTCTCATGTTTTCTATTAGCATTTGTGTTATTAAAGTCCTCTATTAACATTTCATGTAGATCTGCATGATAAGTTTTCAAAGGCTGATAATAATGATGCTGCCTTGCAGCTAAGAATTGTCAAAGACTTGCCAGATGTTTCAGTTAAGAATACCTTATTTAGAACAAGAACTTCAAGCTCAGAACAGGAAAAAGAAAGCATATCTACCTTGGAGGTTAAAGATCCAGCTGCACAAGTTGGTGCTGTGACTTCTGAAAAGGGAAAACGTATCTCAGAGGAAAAGGTTACAGTTACTTCAGAAGCAAACTGCGACCATGAAACTACATGTGGAGTTCTCAGTTCAGGTCCATCTGTTACAGTTGAGAACCCGGAGAATACAAGAAAGCGCAAAGTAGTACAGTATATCGATGTAGATCTAGATGAGTTGCAGTTGCAGGTAACTGAGAATTTAAATGATTCATCGTCCAAGAAACAGAAGAAACATTTGACCTTGAACGTTGTCACCGGAGCACCTGAAGGTTTACTGAATTCTACTGATAAAACTGCCACTCATAAAAGTGAAATTCAGATGGACATAAACAAAGCAATAGAGTCCCTTGAAAAGAGATCAACAGATATTTCTCCTGTTATAGGGGAGGGAATTAGAGATGAAACCAAGTCAGCAACTGAAGTTCCCAATTTGAACCAATCATCCTCAATAGCAAGACCAATCCATGGGATCTTAAGCAGGTCTGAGTGGAAGCCTATCGAAAAGGAACTATACCTGAAGGGAGTGGAAATGTTTGGAAAAAACAGGTATAGAGTCTTCCTAATTAAGATAAACTAAGTAAATAAATGCAGATAATTGGATAAAACAAAACTTTGTATTCCCTATTTATTATATTTGAGATTGAGCATCATATCCTTCTAGTTGTGTTTTCACCTAGTACCAAACTTTTGTTCTTTTGCAGTTGCCTTATTTCCAGGAATTTACTGTGTGGCTTGAAGACTTGCATAGAGGTGTCAAGATACATGTGTGACAGTGGATCTACAATGTTGCACAGATCAATTGCACCAAGTTCATATATTGAAGACAATGTGAAGACTGATACAGATTGTCCGGTATGTCTTATATTGTTGTCGGTAGCATCAGTTTACTGAACAGCTCTAATTGCATCTGGAAAGGAGTACCCCTATGCCCCCAAATATCTCAAGCATTACCTTTCAAGAAAGTTGAAGCTTTACTTGAGTTCTATTTTCCTGTAAATAGACTGGCTTAAAAGAAGTGTAGATTAGCATGATGACAACAATAGAATTCAGCTCTCAACTAAGTGCGTGTTGTTCTTCTTAAACTTTCCCTTTTCTCCCCTTTGTCTTATTCATTTTGTCCCTTTTTTCTTCTGGGCTCTACGCTTACATTTATAAATCCTTGGGCTCCACCTTTTCTATCCCTAGATACTGGACAGCCTTATTTTGCATTACGTTTATTCTTCAGGAGCAAGAAGTACCAACAAGATCACGCATACTTCGTCGACGGGGCAGGAATCGGAAGCTTAAATATTCTTGGAAGTCTGCTGGCCATCCATCAATTTGGAAAAGAATTGCTGATGGAAAAAACCAATCTTGTAAGCAATACACACCTTGTGGATGCCGATCAATGTGTGGAAAGCAATGTCCTTGTCTAGATAATGGAACTTGTTGTGAAAAATACTGCGGGTAAGTTGAAACTTCTACTGAAATAAAGAACAATTACAATGAATAGCTTTTGTGCACTTGCAGAGAACTTACAACATCCCAAATGTTACTAGTTTCATCAAGTTTATGAAGATGGAACAGGAATTGTTAGCCAGCCAAGTAGGTAAAGAAATTGATGATTAGCTAAAAATTATTCAGGTGCTCGAAGAGTTGCAAAAACCGTTTCAGGGGATGTCATTGTGCAAAAAGTCAATGCAGAAGTCGACAATGTCCATGCTTTGCTGCTGGTCGGGAATGTGACCCTGATGTTTGTCGAAATTGCTGGGTCAGGTAATACATGAGTACAGGTTCAGTTGAAAACACACTCTCAGCTGGATGACAATTTCAATCACTTGCCTTTCACATTGTTTACGTATTTATGCACTTATATACGGGGAGACAGATTCAAGTTCATATCAGCACTAAAAAAACTGGAGATGGATGAAATGTTTACTTATTATTTCCTTTATCATCAGATATTTTTCAAGCTCTTGGTATAAGATACATGATGGCATCGCAGCTGAGATGATTTGTGGGAATAATCTGTGGAATTCACTGTATGTGACTTCAACATAAGGCCATTCTGCACAACCTAGGCTAAGTAGATACTGAGTGGAATTCATCTCTTTGATTAAAACGTAAAACTTGAAAAGAAGCTCTAGTCTTTCCTCTGGTGATTAGCTCTTATCTGATAAGGCAAGTTGTGCTGTGAAGTCATGGATTACTCTTTAACAGTCTCTGTGTCCCAAACTGGGTTTGCTGTCAGATTCATTGAAAGGTGTCACATGTTTCTCCTCTTTTCTCCGAGCAATCTGTTACAGCATAGCTTAACTAACTTGGGAGGTCTAGTAAAACAATTCATGCACTTTAGCCATCTGGCTACGTTTTCTTCTCTCTGTCTCACTAGAAAAAGGAACATCTAATCTTCCAGTATTTTCTCAAAAGCTTTCTATTTTATGCAGCTGTGGAGATGGTTCATTGGGTGAACCACCCAGACGAGGAGATGGACAATGTGGAAACATGAGACTTCTCCTTAGGCAACAGCAGAGGGTGAGCAATTTATCACATTTAGTTTATAATATGGTCTTCAAAATTATGTTGTCATGAATATCTTCTTTCTCCAGATCCTCTTGGCAAAGTCTGACGTTGCTGGATGGGGAGCCTTCTTGAAGGTAGTATCACGTATGCACTTTTTTGGCCCCCGGTGTCAGATGTTAGCCATTGCTAAACCACTGAATAGTGTGATTTCAGAATCCTGTTAACAAAAATGATTATCTTGGAGAATATACTGGAGAGTTGATCTCCCACCGAGAAGCAGATAAGCGTGGAAAAATCTATGATCGTGCTAATTCATCGTTCTTATTCGATCTGAATGATCAGGCAAGTAACAGTCTCATTTAGAGAATATACAATAACCATATTGGGACATCTCCTATAAAAAAGTCATTAATACTCTTTTAACCCACAAAACATATCAAGGTCATTACGGGTTGGATCTGAGGTTGGCAAGTAAGTTCATGTTGAATTACTTGTAAAATTCCAGGGTCAATTGCAGAATCATGTTTGTTGCCATTTTTCTTCATAGTATAAATTGCTTCTTATGTATCTTGCAGTATGTCCTAGATGCTTATCGCAAAGGGGATAAGCTGAAGTTTGCAAATCATTCGTCAGATCCTAATTGCTATGCAAAGGTATATAATAGTTTGGTCATCAAAATATCCTATTAGTTTCTTGTTGATTGAGTTAATATTCTGGATTGCTTAGGTGATGCTAGTGGCTGGAGATCATAGGGTAGGCATCTTTGCCAAGGAGCGTATTGAAGCCAGTGAGGAGCTGTTTTATGACTATCGTTACGGACCAGACCAGGCACCTGCATGGGCTCGAAAACCAGAGGGTTCCAAGAGAGACGAGTCTACAGTCCCCCAAGGTAGAGCAAAGAAACATCAATGGCATTGATCTTGCCATGGTTTGGATTGAGAAAGAAGTGGGACCCTGAACTTATTCAGAATTTTGGCCGATAATGATTGAAGAAACTAAGGTTACAAAAAGCAAACTCATATATAATAATAAGAGGTGAATAAGGTGTGCCTCTAGGAATTTGAGTTCCCAACAAGAAGCTTCGAGGGAACATTGAAGACGAACATTATGATTGGCACTATTGTTGAAACTTGTTATTCAGCAATTTTGCATAGGAGACAACATCCAACAGGTTTGCTTCTTTGGTAGAATGTATGTAAATAAACCATTGACATACGAATAAAGGAGTTTGTGATATGCTCTTAGTGTTTTTAGACTTTAGTTTAATCTAAATTGCTAATTGGATCACAAAAATTCAAACCATGCTTGGTAGTGGACAATAAGTCCTGGCCATAAAGAGAAATCGAAAATCAGGATAACATAGTTTTGTCAAATGTAATTGGCCTACCTAAAGAAAAGAAAATTTCGCTAAAAAACTGCCTCAACAATTGCATGCTTCTTCTTGGGATATCCCATACCGAACAAGTGGTTAAGATACACCTTCCCATCTTTCACCGTGGAAGCCGTGGCAAGTCGATGAGCAGGCCCTTTAAAGGTTGCAACCAGGGAAGCCGTTTGCCACGCATCAGAGCTCTTCACCAATCTGGCCGAAGGATTTCCTGCCACCACAATTTCAGTTGGAGACAATAGCTCCATGCCATCTCCAAAGGACAATGGCCCTCCCGCAACCTCAATCAAACTCACCTTGTGTCCATTAGCAACATCAACCTTGTACAGATTGCCACTTAACGTGTGTATAACGATTAAGAAACCATCTGGGTGGTACACAATCCCATTTAGTGCAATCAAGTTTTTGTACCATTGCTTATGGGTAAAGAGCGGGTCTTTGATGATGGACACGAGCTCTCCGTCTTTGCCAACTTTCCATATTTTACTGCCCTTTGCATCTGTTACGTAGGCGTTACCTTCTCCGTCTACTGCCACATCGTCCGCCAAGGCTTTCTCGTCGTCTGCAGAATTCAGAGGAGCCCAAATTTAATACGGAAAATAGCATACTGGTTGACGTGATTGTGAACAAAGAAAATGAAATATATGTTAGATCAAGCAGAATCAAGCCGGCGTGTTTAAATATATAGACAATAATTTTGATATGCCACCAATAAAATAACGTTACGGGCAAAAACAAAAAGGGGAATCCATTAGATGAGGATTCCCCCTTTTTTTTTGTTTGATTACTCAAGTTCGGGCTTTGCCCGACTAGAAATCTACGAGCCACCCACTCAGACTCATAAATAGGTAAATCCGAGTTTGAACCTAGACAGTATCAGAAGGAGCAGAATGAATGACCCACAACCAAGAGGATTACATCACCTTAAATAAAGGCTGCTCCTCCTAAAGCTTGAACCCACAACCTTATACAATACTCTCCCCTTTTTACCGCTAGGCTACCCGTGAGGGGCGTGAGCTTTCCTTTTTAGTTCTATACAAGGTATAATCGTTCACAAATAAACTAATCAAAGAGTAATAATACAGAAATTTCATAAATTAATTAATTTTAAATTTTTAATAAATAAAAATATTTTTAATTATTTTTTTAATTTTCAATTTTAACTCCCTCAACAAAAAAAACGGAAAAATTTTTCAATTTTAACCGATTTTAATAGTTTAACTCCATGACAGATCTTATGCAAGTCGAAGAAAACATGTTGGCCATAAAACGATTTCGATCGGTTAATTTTAAGGTTGTCCGGTACTTACTTGGACCACTCAGTTGTGCTAGGAATAAGCGCTTCCAGGTGGACAAATCATAAGCCGCGAGAGCGCTGTACTTGTTTCCAAACACATCGGTGACCACCACAAGAAGGCGATTCCTAGGACGGTCGACGACAATACCGAGGGAAGCGTTGCCTTTCAAGTCAGCGTCTTTGATGAGTGTAATTTCCTGAAG
The DNA here is from genome assembly GCA_026284465.1 of Erythroxylum citrifolium. Lineage (NCBI taxonomy): Eukaryota > Viridiplantae > Streptophyta > Magnoliopsida > Malpighiales > Erythroxylaceae > Erythroxylum > Erythroxylum citrifolium. Next base: position 38,749,445 of record JANKOE010000204.1, read on the forward strand.
AACAGTCCCCGGAGTGTAGTCATCGGGCACGGTGATTTGGCCGATGCCACCGTCGAAGAAGGAGACGAGGAAGCGACGGTTGATATCGTCCCACTTGGCGGACTCTCGCATGAAGCTGGAACTGTGGTAGAGGAAGACGTGGGTGGAGGGGGTAGCGAGCTCCGAAGAGATGATGTAAGCGACGGGGACGGCGGAGAGGAGGAAGAGGACGACGAGTGTTCTAGTAGAACAGAGTAAGAAAGCCATTTTGAAAGAAGGAAAAAGGAAAGTGTGTCGATACAAATAATCGTTTCGTTGGTTAGGACTTGGGAGCGAAAATGATTTATATATGAGTGATTTGGGTTGGTTGGTTTGGTTGGTGTTAGGTTGGATGTGGGCCTCAGCTTGAGGAATCCAAATCTTCCGTAAAATATTACGGTGTTATTATTTCAATAAATCTCAGCTATTTATTGTGTGAGTTTTGCATAAGTTTCGCGTGGATCTCACAAAATAAATGTTTGAGATTTTATGAGACAGAATAAGACAGAAAAATATTGGACAGATGATCTGAACTTGTAAGTCCCACATAAATCTCGCGTAGATCTCCCAAAATAAGTGGTTGAAATTTCATGAGACAGAATAAAACATAGTAATATTGAACAAAGTACTAAGACAGAATAAGACAAGTTTTGGAGATTCCCTTCAATACATTGTCTTTCTAGTTTCTATGAAAAATAAAAACAAAAAAGACCAAATAATCCCCAAGTTGGCCCATTTGACCCAAATCTGGCCCATTTTCGTCAAAATTGGCCTATTAACTTCAAGGTGGCCCAATTAAATCGCTGAGATAGAGACTTGAAGAATAGAGAGAGAGAGAGAGAGGTACTCAATTGTTTGAATCGCAGGCTCTTCTCAGGTAACCCTATGCTCTCCCTTTTCTAAAACCGTGGCTTGAAGCGAGTCTATTGATTTGAATTACTCGATGTCTCTGTAAACAGTGGTTGGTTTGCTATATATTGTTGTTGTCGATGAATGTCTTGAATGTTTGAGAATATCTGGAGAGATTTGGTATTTGTTTTTGTTTTAGGTTTTATAGTCCGTGGTTGAGTTCGCAGAAATTTCCTTGCTTTTAGTATTGGGTTTTTTTTTAATCTTAGGAAATGTTTCTGATCCTTTTTTGTTTCTTTAATTTTCGACTCCGCTTTATCGCTGCTTTAAAATCGCTTTACTTATGTTTATCTCCTTCCAGATGCTAGTTATAGGAAAAGATTTCGTCGATTTGTTTAGTGTTCTTGTTTTATTGTATCTAGATCTCTGTCATTTGTTTGTTTGATCATTTCTCTGGGTCAATTTCAGTATCTTTTTGTTTATTTTTTTGCTTTTATTGTGTGGTGGGAGATTGTTTCAGTTTGGTTTTAGTTAGACGAATTGCTATTGCTTGATTTTCTCGAAAACCTTGTATGAAATTCTCGTAGGGAATTGAAGATGTACTCTTAGACATGTTTCGGATAAAATGTTATGATTCTGTTGTTATATTTCTTTAAAACTGTGGTTGAGTATGTTCCCGGCGATGGTTAAACTCGCAACTGTTTTCACGCCTTAATAGCTGTACAAGCCGTATAAATCCGTAAAACGTGACAGATTTTGCTATTATTGCACAATATTTCAGCTGGACATAATTTTTGCAACACAAGATCTATTAAACCCTGTGGGTTTTAATTAATACAATTCAGTTTGATTGCCTCTTTGTTTTTGAGTTTTCTTTTTCTTTTTAAATTTGATTGACTTGTCTGGAAATATTTATATAGATTTGTACATTATTGTTATACATTCTAAGAATGCGGATGAACTGCTGGCAGATTTATTAGCCTTAGCTAGATAAGTGCAATGGCCGGTAGGATCCCTCATCCGACGTTGAAAGGACCAAGTGTTGTCAAGGAAATAATAATTGGGATTACACTTGGCTTGGCTGCTGGTGGTCTTTGGAAGATGCATCATTGGAATGAGCAGAGGAAAGTAAGAGCGTTCTATGACTTACTAGACAAAGGTGAGATCAGCGTTGTTGCAGAAGAATAAATTTCCAATTATGCTTCTAAGTGATGTGAACAGCTTCTGCAGTATTCTTATTTTGTGGCCCCCCTTGTTTGGCTCATAAGATGAGCGTACTTAGTTTATCTCTCTGGAGAATAAGTTTCCTGTTGTGAAATGTGGAGCACATACTTGATTCACAGAAATGTATGACAGCTAAGTTTTGCTCAACTGGTTCTGAATTTCTTGTTCACTTCGCAGAAATGCCAGTTTGTGAAGAACTATAACTGCAAACGCAACTGCCCTAGTGAATTTTTTAATTAGTAACGTAACCTTTTCGGATGAGTAAACTCGATTCGAGTCAATGTTACAGAATAATTGATGAAAGTTCACCTACGGTAAAACAACTTATGATATTGGTTGACATTCATCATTTTTCTTATAATGTGCAACATTTATTATTACAGTATGTAGTTTGGCTACGAAGAAGCAGTCACCTCGGTAAAGTGACATCTTTTGAAGTGTTAGGCAGGAGTTGTGTAGGCAGGAGGCATATTTTCTGTGCAGTATGTTTACCATTGATATAATGTGCAAGTCCATGAGATATGACGCATGCAATTTTACATGATAAAGCTGGATGTGGTTTCGGAGGAGACAGGAATAACATCTGGTCGTTCTGTGCACCGCTATCAGCCTAATTGTCTCGTTCTTCACTGATTTCAACACATTATTTTTTGAATCTTCACATAGACAACCTCATTATATCCACTAGAAGCCATTTGATTGGGTAACGTGACAGTGAAATATGATCGTTCCAGGCCCCGTCCATGCATCAAATGCGTTAGTTTGGCAACAAATGCTTGCAAAACTGAGAAAGATTAGGTGCCAAATCTAACGTATCTTCCATATACATGACCCCTATTCATTCTACTTCAGAAACTATTACTGCTACTTCAGTTTCAATCCTCCGTCATAGATCTGCAGTGATATACAGAGTTGAGGATGATTCCGGCCAATAGTGTTTTGTGTGAATATCCTTTCAACCTCACAACAAATTCAACTCGAGGCCAAGCAAGTATTTTCACAGGAAAAAGAAATTGAATCCAAAGTCAGTTTCAGACTTCCAGTTAATGTGGCAGAAGATTAAGAAACTGGACACTGCGTTATCTTAAATTTTGCGATGAATCAAAGCCAAAAGCAGGGTCAAACTACTTTTTAATCAAAAATTGAAATTGCTCGTGCTTTACTGTTTTTTTCAAACCAAAACACCGGCTTTCAACTCTGCCTGAAAGCCAAACGATGTAAGCGTTCTATTATAGGCGCCAGAGCGTGCAATTCCACAGCAAAATAGACGAGGATCATGGGCCAAGAGTTGCAGTCATGAACGCACCATATGAATGTCCCCCAACAGCGATTTTTCTGGAATGAGCAACCTTAACAATAACACTATTCTAAAGAACGTCAGAAATTTATTTTAGTTTCACCGGAAAGGTGATAGAAGGACGAAAAGAGAAGCACATTCCTCGTCAGATAACTTCTTCAACAGCTGCCTCTGCACTCGCAACCTGTTCTTATACATATTTGATCAATGCTGTTCCAGCTAGAGTTTTAGTGAAATCTATGATATACTTTCTTTGGTACATTCTGAATTGTAGAGGAAGAAACTGAAAATATATTAAAAGAACAGAGATTTATATACAGCAACCAAATCTAACCTAATCTTTTCTCAAAATTTTCTGAAATGTTCCGCAAGATACAAGACAATCACAGATTTCAAGTTAGCAGGGTCCTTGTTCCTCGCATCAAAAAATAAAGATCTATCACATGGTTTGCATCAATTTTAGTTAGATATTTGAAGTTGACAAGGAAAAGAAATCAAACATAAAGGTCGTGTCCATACCCATAGCGAAGGTCGAGCTTGAGTAAGATTTATGGTTGTTCACCATCTAGCGATTCAGCAGGTTGTGTTAGATGATATCCCTGGTGCAAACTTCCACTTCTTCGTCACCCTCATCTTGAGTATCAACCCTAAAAGCCCAAATAGTCAAACAGTGAACTAATATTGGCTATACACTAGTTCATTCCTCTGATCAAAGACATCTAAACTACTGATTATTAAAGCAATCCTATTCGAATCAAACAGTATATACCAGTGTAGGGAGGAAGGCTTGTCTGCTTTCCAATTTACTGAGCGCATACCTTTGCGCACTCTATTGAATGCAATGGGAATGTCCTCAGCAAAACAAAGTTTCCATGACTTGTCCGTACTTCAAACTTTATGGGAAAGATCTCACATGGTACAATGACATACGGTCTACGAAGAGAACTAACTAATGTATACTTCTGGTCTGGGGAAGGATCAAGTTGATGTATATACAGCTGGAGACCCGATTTCTTTCACATTTCCATCCAAAGATACCAAAATAATTTGTCGAGCCACCACTACACTGGCAGAGTGGAAAGCTGTGCACAACAGACATAAGACTCCTCAGTCAACGAGACAACACTCTCATCCCCAATGGCAAGCTCCGCAGCTACAACAATTTAAATGTAACGTGGATGTGGCACTTCTACCTTCTGGACTCTATGGCCTACGTATGGTAATTCGAGACTGTAAGGGGTTCAATTGTGCAGGAAAGGTGATGCTTATGCCAGGATGGAAGGATCCTTTAATTGGTGAAGCACTATGTTTTCGAGAAGCTTTAAGCTGGATCAAAAGTCTACCTTTCTCTCCAATTTGTGTGGAAACGGATTGTCAAACAATTACCAACTTTATGACATCCACAC
>JANKOE010000204.1:38828610-38845944 GCA_026284465.1 Erythroxylum citrifolium
GTACAGACCGGTACCGGTACAGTTCCGTTCCAGAGCCCAATCCGGTACTAAGTCCGGTACGGTATTCAGAACATTGGTTTTAATTTATCTAATTCTAATTATGAATTATAATTTATAATCATTATCAATCTATTTGAGAACCTAACGGGCCTCACATATAAAATGAGTTGAAGAGAATAAAGTTAATTTAATCAAGTTGGACTTGATTATAAAGTTTAAGAAACTTTATAATTAAATATGAGATATTTAATAAGTAGGATCAATATAAGATATTGAATCTTATTTGAACACAATTGGTATTTAATTAGAATTATTTGTAATTTTAATTAAATTATTAAAATACTCAAAACTTATTATAAAAAGAATTAAGCTCTGTGAAACTAATTCAATTATGGCATCCATTCTGTTATACTCCTAGTCGGATGGGTAACTCGCTCCCTGCGGGGTGAAACAAAAGCAATTGAAAAATGCACTTAATCTCTTGCCCGGTGGTGTGCAAACCAAAAAAAGGAAACAGGGCTAGCAATTAGAAGTGCAAGTACTACTAACAAGGATTTTATCAAGAATCTTTTGCATAAAGACCATAACCAATTTTTTTCAAAAAAACTTGGCGGAAAGGAAGACTTTCTTATTTATATTCCTTATGGATCTTGTTCTAATATTTAGAAAAGAACAGTAGAAGGTAGAGATATTTTACTCAAGGCTGTAAAATGAAGAATGGGGAATGGATCGTTTGGTAGGGTTTTGGATTGATAAGAATGCCAGAAAATGGCTATTTGCTTTCTCAACACCGATTGGAAAAGATTTGGAAGCAGGGTTAAATCTTGACGAAGGAAAGGGTCAACATCCCACCATTTCGATTAAACTCGGAATCGATTTCTTGATTCAAGAAGATATACCCTACAAAAACATAATCAGAGAGGCCATCAACTCTCTATAGTGAGACATAAGGCCTTAGCAACATTACATAGTACATAACTTTTGACATACGATTTAAGCAAGGAATGCTATCCACCTTCAACTGCCCTTGCAGTTGGAAAAATATTTTACATGTTGTTTGACTACCCTTTGTCTGCTCAATTATGGAAATCTTTCATCCCAACTAGTATTCGAAAATTATTTTCGTTTCAAAGTTTGATGAATTAGGTTAAGGATAATATCTATTCTAGTCTCCATAATTCTAGTGGACTTCCATTATCCTTTCCTCTGATGAAACAATGAGAAACCAAAGGATTCCGTGCTACTTTTAGGGCTCGGAATACTGTGCACGAGTGCACTAAGAGCTTGTCTTCAAATGATTACATATAATCATATAACAAGGATATTTTGCGAAAGAAAAATATCTAAAAGTTGAACTTGCTTAGGATATTTTGTCGACAAGTGTCTCCTGCATCATATTTTGGTCCCATTCAGTTCTGCTCCTCTTCCGTCCCATTCATTAGCTTTTGCTTAACCTTCCCAAGGGAAAGTTCGAGGTTCTTTAGCTGCGTCACAAGATTTCACCTAAGCTATAATGTTCTATTAAGAAGCGACAATGGAACACGGAGAACTTCACTGTGAATTAAGTAAAAGTCAATGAAACCACTAGTTATTTACCTCTTGTGTGGCGAATCTATTGTGGAGGAACAACCCACTGAACAGATCAAAACTATCTTTCATGCTGCTTTCTTTCTGCCACAAAGGAGGAAAATTTTAAGCTATTAGGTTGATATAGTAATAACATCCAAAGAAGCTCCAAAAGGGGACTTTTAAAGAAAATTTAAACGATGGAAAATTACCAACTGAATGAGTGTCTCAAAGCTTTTTGTGTTCATTGGTGTGGATGTGATCTCCATTTCCGACAGAATCCTGTTAAATTGGAACAGCAGGAAGTTTACTTTCGACGTGCCTGTCCAGATTTTGTTTATAATGTAAGTTAAAATTATTTTACCTGCCTATCGTGTGAGTGAGAAATTGACTCCTCGCAGCTAGTTTGTCATGTTCTTCACAGGACATTTCCAACATTCTACAACCCTACACATAATCAGGTTTGGTAAGAACCGAATTCGTAAGTACTGAAAGCAATACAATAGATGTAGATTCAGAGCAAAATTCAAATGCTTAAAGCTTGGATGATGGAGTAATATCCAAAGCTAGAATGCTTGAAATTGAGAGCCTGGTTTTATCAAGTTCGGCTAAATCCCATCAAGAGGATGGAGAAGGGAGTAACAGCTATTTGCTATCCCTTGACTGTCTGCTTAATAAGATTCAATGGCTAAAATCGTCAGAAGGGAAAAAGAAAAGGAGAGGTGGTTGTTATCATTAGATGTTCACCTGGTACAGTGCCCATCACGTTGGCAACTGGCAATATGGTTCCTCTCGGACACTTAATTCCTGTTTTTGGACTTTAGCAAAAGTAATTTGTGGATCCAGGAAAGTTTCGATAATTTTGTCCTCAAAAAGATACTGATATATGCCTAATCTTTTTGAGGTTTTGTAAGAATCAAGTTTGGCTAACGGTCATCCACAAGAAGAACATGGCACGCGCTAATTAGGAGATCGTCGTAACGTGTATATGCACAACTGCTTCTGCGTTGTCATAATCCACTTCACCACTAGGCAGCATCATGTTCGAAAATTTAAAGGTTTGAGAGTCTTGTCGGTGATATTTGACAAAAGGATATAGCTCACCTCGCTTTCAAAAATTCGTAGAAAGCTGGAACACGTTGATTTATCCCTTATCCGAACTTTTTCATACACGAATGCTAAATCATTCCACCCATTCTTGCCACTCTCTGGCCCAAACATAGGGTGAGTGCACAGAACATCTGATTCTTCTGGCAGCACCTACATAATCAATTCTGTAATTGAGTTTTGGGACTAACATTTAGCCTTTGTTTGGATCCTTATTTGCACAAGGGAAAGGAAAGGAAATATTGAGAAGAAAAGATGAGAAAATAATATAAGAGAAATTAGATTTCCTTTCCCTTATTTGTTTTCCTAATTTATCAAAGGAGGAAATTGAAACTTATAAACCTTTATGTCCTGATTATAGAACTTGTTTATCTTTTGTTAAATAAGGATACAATGGTAATTTACTTATCTTGTCTTGCTTTGTCTTGAATTTCTCCTCCTTTCCCACCAATTTGGTGGGAAATATATTTGATCTAAATTTCTCTCCCTTTTCTTTCCATTCTCTCTCTTTCCCTTGCTTATTTTTGTCCAAACAATAGAAAGGAAGAGAAATTGTATTTCTGTTCCTTTCTTTTCTCTTGCTTTCCTTCCATCCAAACAAAGGCTTAAGCCAAAATCAAACTGGAATAGGAAACAGGTGAACATTATGAAGGGAAATCAGTTACTGGGTATGGATGCGTACTCGGAGTAAAACGTCTCTAGGGAACTCCTTGACTGAGAGAACATCAGCGAATAGAGTTGGTCGTTTCAGAGTATGAAGGGGCATGGACTGGAGCACCTCGGGCAGTGAAAGGATGGATGTGCAAATAAGAATAACATCGTTACTAGTTCCAAGGAATTCAGAAACGTCTCTGACAACAAAAAGGAGTAAAAATACAATTAGAATTTCATGTTTAGGGGAAACATACTCTGTTTGACTGCACTTGGGAGTTGGGAATTTATTACCTGAAGAAAGAAATGCCCAAATGTTGGCAGAGCTCAGAGTGGTCTGAACGAGAAGTTGCTCGTAACGTGTGACCTTGCTTGAGCATGGTCCTTGTCAGAAACTGTGCAAAGGGGCCGAAGCCTACAATACCAATCTTCAACGTTGTTGGTGAAGGGGAATGAGCAATTGAATTGGACATTGGACTGGGAGACGAGAAGGTGAGAGGAGGATGTGGTCTACAGACGAGAACTATAGATGTTTTTATAGGTTCTTAATTCACCCAAGATTCTTGCAGCGCAGCGCACGGCTGCTAATAGTAATACAGCCTTTGATTTCGACTGCCTGCATTAGCCAAGAAGTAGGGTAGTAGCAATGTTTTCTCCTATAGGTCAGTTTGATGGGTTTCATACTATAGGCCGGTGCATCCAAAGTTGGTTTGAGAGTCCATTGCTTGTTAAGGAAAAGAGTTCAGGCCCATGCTGCTATGCAATCTCCTATATTAAATTCATTTGGGCACAATTTGTTTTTAGGGGAAGGCAAAATTTTGCAAGTTGTGATAATCATTGAGTTTAGTGGTTGAATGGAAGAAAATGTTCAGGATCCAAACTCTAGTAAAAGAACTGTGAGGTAGTTGGTGACATCTATTGCTAACAATAGGACTTCATTTCTCTGGCACTATTTTTTTTCCTCTATGGAGCATTAGGCTTAGTCTCGTACATTAAAGAGAATGAGCCTAGCTCAAATACAAGTATATACAAAATGCAAATCGACCCTTTCCAGAAAACTTAGAAAGCATCACTGGATAAATCTGAGGCAAACTCTTCCATCATCTCCAAATTTGACTATAACTTGGGCTATAAACCTCGTTCCTCGACAAAATGAAATGCCTTCTCTTCTTTTAATTTCTAATCTTAAGTTACCCAAACCTGGCATACAAAAAAGAATTAACTGTCAGCTTGTCCGTCCCCAATCATCATGTCTTCTTTACAGCAAGCTTGCTCGAATTTATCTCTATGTTAGCAGAGTTCCCAACTAAAATGCAAAACGACCTGTAAAAGAAGCAAGTTCTAAAACTTTGATCAGTACATTTGAGGATTTCACACTTTAGCAGTCCTGAACCAGAAATGAAGCATCATAAGAGATGAAGACATTCTTCTTATTTCAATTACAATGACAATGGCTGTCTTTCCTAATTCTGTACAGCTTCAGAGTTTCATGCACAACCTTAACAAAAATGTTACAATTTGAATTCAAGTGACTGTACACTAGGTGAAACTGGGAGAGTCGCATTCTAAATTATCTAGCAATATGAAAAGAGTTCAGTGCTCAGGTTGATCCAATTTTCCCTTACCTTATTGTGAGAATGTAATTTGCAAATCCTTAATTCAAAATACCGCTGTGACTTGCTTTCATGATTTGCTGTTGGACCACCAAGACTGAAGCTTTGCAATCAATTTCTGAAGCGGCCAACAGGTCTCCTATAGGTCCAAGCTCCGGCAACTCAGACCAGTCCTTTAAGCCTGACACAGCTTCCTTGTCAGGTTCATGGTGACGGCCGGTAATGACTAGTTTGTAACATCCTGCAATTGATCGAACTTTTGCAGCTGTGTCAGAACCATCCCTAACTATATCCTCTCTGTAACCAATGTTTGCACTCTTTGACACTTCTGCTTTCAATTTTCTGAGAGCTTCAAGATCAAGCATTTCTTCCCACTTATCATGGGGTCGATTATTTTCTGCTACAAAATGCATAACTGTTAGTTCAATGCAGGGATTTCCTGCCATCCTCAAAGCAAATGCAAGGGACTCTCTATCATCCGGACCTCCTATGAACAATGTGGCCACTTGATAGATTTCTGAGGTAGAAAAAGTAGAAAATAGGTTGTGGTTTCTTTGACGATCAATGAGAATGCCAACAGAACATGATGCCCTATCCAAGACATTGATGTTTAAGTTCCTCAAGTCGGTGCTGCTTGAAATCATTTTGCCCTTGTTGTTCCATTTCTTGTGAAATGGCAGTATAATCAGAGAGACAGTCTTGTCAAAAGCCAGCCAACAGATGTCTTCATGCATCTGTTTGAGTGGTGATATTGCTGTAAAGACATTCACCTGTGTAAATTTGTCATTCTGTGACTTGAAATACCTGTAAATATCAATGATTGGCTGCGATCGTGATCCATCCAAAGAAGAGGCCTTTTGACCTAATTGGTGGTTAATTAAAACAGGGGTGATACTACTGACAAGTTCTTCCAGACACAGTCCAAGAATGCATAGGGGACTTTGTTTGGTGGGATTGCAGTATTCTAGTAGTTTTATTGCAGCCACAACATCTTCCTGCCGATGAGAGCAGACTAGAATAGTGATTTCTTCATCATTTGGAGCATACTCGATGCATTTTTTGGTGTAGCCTATGTATTGTTTTGCTGGATTGTATAGAACTTTAATGAGCGGTGGTAAAATCCCCGATAATAGAAATACGAAGAAAATTCCACTGGTACTTTCTACATTCCTTAGCTGTCAGAGTAAGAAAAACAAAAAAAATTATAAGCCATGAGTGGATGAGCATATAAGTTAAGCTCCTTGTTTCTCTTTCTATGTGTATAAACAAAACAGTCAAGGGTGACGAGAAATGATTGGGACTTCCAATTACCTCCAAGTTACCAAAGCTTAAAAGTAAACCTATCTCAATTACTCCTTTTGCATTCACGATTAGAGCGAGAGCCGCAGCTTCTCTTAGAGGCAACTTGCAGTTTAGTGCTCCTATAATCGATATTATCAATTTGATCATGTATCCCATCAAAGCCGCCTGAAAAGTAAGTGCTTGGTCGAAACTGTGGACAAAATCCACTATATCAAATCTGGTCGAACAGAATGTCAACAATAGTGGAATAAGCAACCCTGAGACAAGAGTATCAAGCTTTGCTACCAGGACTGTGGCTAATGGAGATCCTGCAGGCACCACTAAGCCTAAGATGAAAGGGCCAAATAAATAATGCATTCCCACACTGTCACCAATTGATGCCAAACCTAAAAGTATGGCCAGTGTTACTGTTATGTAAACTTCCTTCATGGGCTTATCCTCCGGGGTTCTTCTGATGAACCAGTGTATCATAGATCTCAACACCACCAAAATAACGGCAACGAATATAAGAGAAAGAAGAATGACTTGGGCTCCTATACTTGCAGATGTACTTAAAATTGCCCTCTGGAAACCATTCACACTCGTGTATGCAAATCTCATCAAGTCAGCAACCAACGTTGATGCCAAAGCAAAGTGTCCCAGCCTGGAATTGGTGATCTTTAGCTGCGTCAATATTGTACTAACCCCAACAAATTGGCTACTTGTCATTATACTGATGTAAAAAGATGAAAGAAACTGCTTTTGAGCTCTCACAGTAAAACTCAGAGTTTCATCATTTGGGAACAAGACAGTAGTAGAACTTTCCATTGTAACAGGTACTAAGAACAACAGAAACCCAAAAATCAATGCTTTTGTCCCCATCTGTTTTACTAAGCTTGGGTCTTTTCTTACAGCAGCCAGAAACGTGAATAAGATGTAGCCAAGTTTTGATAATGAAGCGAATACCTGATCAGGAAATGGAGGGAACAATGCATCCCCTTGTGCATCGAGGATTCCTCCCACCCCCCTCGGTCCCAAAACGAATCCTGCCTTTTGCCCAAACAAAACAAGTTACGATAAATCATGGACATTTTATCAAGACCCAAAACATTTCTAATTCTACCCCACTTATACAATGATACACATTGGCAAACCAAATTAACATTACTGAGCCAGAAGGCGCTGAATTCCCTTTTACGCACTAATTAACCTAATGCTACCTACATACACAGATATAACTGCATGCACTTCATGCCCCATTATTAACAACACCTTGATCCCTGTAATCAATCAACCCAAGTCCCATTTATAATTGCTTCAACAGGTTCATAATGTAATGAACTTCAGACATATTACCAGGATCTCGGAAGTGATTCGGGATAAATTGAAGCGCTTGAGTAGAAAGTGAAATAAGTTAGAGACGAACACGAAGGAGACGAGCTGAAGATGGAAGCGAACAAGGGAATGCTGGAGAATTCTTTCGCTGCGTCTCACGTTCCATACGCCGTCCGAGAAAACTCTTACGTAATCAAAGCACTCTCCGCTTATGTTCACTACGGATTTCTGGGTCTCCATCGCCATATCCCTGCCTCTGTAATATCCTGTCGCCGTGCTATGTTAATTAAACCAAAAGAGATTGGATGGCAAGAAAAAAGCTCTAAAAAGGGAAAAAGAAATGGAAACAGACAAGCATGTGCATGATATAATGATTGAATAATGAACACCGGCCCTTTGCGTGCATTGGCCAGACGGCGACTTCGGAGGGCATCTATGCTCTGATTTGATTACGGCAAAAGCTGGTTACTAGCTGCATTGGCAGCCGCGAATTTAGTTCTTTGTTTCTGTTTTGTTTATTGCTTTTTGCATTTTATATTTAAATAAAAAAATTTATTCCTATTTTAAACCTTAATTTCTGATTTTATTTTTTGTTTTTGTAGTTGCTATAAATTAAATATATTATTTAATTACTTAATATAAAATTAATAAGAATTACAATTAATTTATTTAATTGTTATCATTAGTTTTTTTAAATAAAATTAATTTTTAGTTTTAGTATTTATTTAAAAATATACTTTAAATTTAAAATATCTTAAACTATAAAATTATTTTTTAGTTTTAGTAATTATTTAACAAATATACTTTAAATAAACTGATAATTAAAATAAAACTATTTACTTAATTATTTTTTAACTTTTATTTAATATTTAATCATTATTAGTAATAAAAATATAATTATATTAACAACAAAACAAAATTTTGTTTTTTCATTAAGAAATAAAAACAAAATATCATAATAAAAATAAAGATGAAACTAAACAATTCTTAAATATTTAGATTCCGTATAAATAAAAGATGAGTCATATTCTAAAAATAAATAAATTTACATAAAATTATTGTTTAAAAAAAATTAAAATACTATAACTCAATTAAAATAATGCATTGTCTTGATTAATGTATAAAAATATATTTTAAATTTTTGATTATAAGTACAGCAAAGTTATTCTTGAAATACTTAATAAAATTTCTGTTTTTATATTCAAGCCATGCCATTAAAATTTCACTTGATTTAATTATATATAAAAATTGGTTAAGTATTCAATTTGAATAATATTATAATTTTATTTTAACTTTTGAAAATGTTAAGAATCAAATTATTATAAAAATATAATTGTCTAAGGTTTTAAATTATAAATTTTTATCTTATTCATTTTTAAAAGATAAATCACTTACATAAAAACGAAGAATAAAAGGACTAAAAGTTGACATTAAGGGAAGACAAGTTTTTCACAATCAACGCTTTTGTGGCATTCTTTTTGAAAAGAAAAGAAAAACTCTTCTGTGGCATTATTGGCAATTGGTTGTTTATTAATTTTTGTGTGTTAGTGAGAGTAACTATGTATTTGAAAATAAATGTATTTGGATGTACAGTGGCCACCAAGTAATCTCTTATAATTTAAGAATTTTTATTAAAAAACTTAATATTTTAAAATTTTTGAAAAAAAAATTTAGACCTTTAATTTTTTAGAAAAATATTTCTCTTGGACTTTATTTAATAATAATAATGGAACATACACAGTATGAACATCATACGTGAACTAATTAAAAGAATCTTATATAACGACTCAATCCAATTCATAAATTCAAATTGAATTAATTAAATTAACATAAATTAATAATTTATTATAATTATATTAAAATATTAATTTTATTTAATATTTGTTTAGTTTAAGAAGTAAATTGGGTTATGAAATTAGTGATGTTTGATTAGTCCATTATGATATTCATATCATATGTATTTTGTTGTTATTTTTTAACCGAAGTTAAAGAGAATGAGTTTTTTCTAATCAGATTAAAACTATAAACAATACTTCTGAAATTTTAAAGGTTAGGATGTTTTCTAAAGTACCTTAAACTATAAAGGAGGCCTATGTCTTTTAACCACCAAATTAAATTCATAAGAATATTAAATAAGTTTTTATAATGATTCAACAGACAATGACCAATTATAAGAAGTTGAAACTAAATGACAAAGATGAATTCTATAATGCTAAGATGAATTTTAAAAAGAAAATCAGAGAAGTAATTAAGTTCAACACTCTTGGGGACAAGAGTAATGAATTTTTTTATTAATCTCCCCCAAAGGGAGCCTTTGTTGAAGAATTCCAAAACTACTTTTGAGACCATATTCCTAGTGAGAGGCCATGACTTTAGGAAAAATTAACATTAAAGCCATAAGTTATAATAGCTTTGTGTGGATGAAGAGATTTCAAAGTTTCATCGATCTCTTGAATGATGACAGGCTGTGATAGCAATTCAGTTTCTTAATGAGGGAGACAACCCTATAAGATTTGCCTTAGGACTGATTCAGTGGAGTGAGCTTCTAAAGGCATATTCATCAGACAAGAGAAGTAGTTATAAGCCCAGTCTGACAATTTAAATTGAGAATTCAACTAAGAGTTATTGAATTCAAGAGAAACAATCCTATTTACTTCTTTTCTGGCAATGGCAGTTTTATGAAAGAATGAAGTGTTCCTTTCTCCACTTCTTATCCACTCCACTCTAGATCTCTGCTTCATCAGGGAATAATCATATAGGAGAGCTTTGGAATGATTGTCTAATGCAATTTCTCCGTTTCCTGCAACTGGCTGGAAAAAGGATTGTTATAAAGTTGCTACTGAATACTATCAAGCTCCTGCTTATCTATGTTTACCAGGTGATGAGTGTTGCCAATATTGTCTTTACAAAGATGTTTCATTTTTGGTTTTGATGAGGAACATATTCCTGATGTAGATGTACCGCTTTGTTGCACTCAATTTTGCTCTTAGAGCTTTCCACATGCAATCCTTAAAGCCAACCAACTCAACCAAAAAGTCATTGAATCTAAATGGCTTTTTGGGATTAACAACTTTATTTTGAGTATAGATGGGTGTATGATCTAATAAATTACTAAAAAATTAAGCAGAGAAGAAGTTAGGGAATTAAATTATTCATTGAGTGTTTGCAAGACTTCTATCTAGATTTTTCATAATGAAATTAACTTCAGACTGTTTGTTATTCTAGGTAAAGAAGCTTCCCCCCTGCTGGAATGTCAATGAGTTGTGCCTCTTCAATGCAACTTTCAAATCTGAGCAAGGGTATCTAACTGACCATGACCTTCTGCTTCTTCAGATCTCAAGATGGTATTAAAATCACCTATAATGATCTAAGGTTGCTAATGGAAGCTACTATATCTTTAATTTGATTTAACAAAAAGCTCTTTGGTGGGAGTTATTTTGTGCATATATGAATGGAATGAAGATGGATTGGGCTGAATACCTCACCGAAATCTCCAAGTGATTTCTCTAATTTGTTACTATTTTGGAGCAAGCAGTCACAGTTGTAGAGTTATATAGAATTATAATTCAGCCATTGGGATCAGTATTGTGATTTGTAATTTATTGTCACTAAGCTAGAAAGTAACTTAACAAATTGGTACTATTCTTTTTCATTCGAGTTTCCAAAATGCCAGCTACTATCACCTTATTCAGAAAAATCATATTTCTAATTAGTAGATTTTTTGTAGGAGCATTTGTTTCTCTCACATTCCATGGTAAGGTATTCATGAGGCAGGCTCCAAAGATGGAGTCTTCTTTTTCCTGTTTAATTTTCTCCTAATAACAATTTCAAAGTCCTGTTTACTATTTTCTGTTTTCTCGGCATTTGCAATTGGAGCTTCCTGTGTATTGTTTTCAGAAGTTGATTGCTCAGATATATATTTTTATAGTAGTTGAAGTAGAAAAACCAGCATCTCCCTTATCACCTATAGCTTGAGTTATGTTAGCAAGCATATTACTCTCTTCTACTTTGGTTATGTTCTCCTTCTCTATAGTTTTACTATCAATGTGACTTGGACTACGGCTAAGTTGCTCAATCTATAAGCCCCTGATAGTTATCGGTAGTAAACACTTTCCCTGTAGGTCTCCAAGTTTTCTTCTCTGAAGATTGGAGCTTCCAAGAGTAAGAGATCTTTAATTGATCCTCAATAGGTTCAAGGTCTTCATTCAGTCTAATGAAAGGAATTGTTTCAGTTAAGTCGGCCATAGAAGTGACCAATATGCATATTTTTGGATAATTAACTCTTCTAGTCTCAGCAGTAGCTTGATTGATAGGGATTAGTTTACCAATGTAGCTGTCAAGGTGGCTAAGGCCATTTATAGTCCAATACTCTAAAGGAACCTTATGTATATAAATACAAACAGGTATATTTTCCTTCTTAATCACTTATGGTTTCAATCCAGGGGTCCATTAAGAAGTAATGGCTTATTGAAAACATGTCATTATTCAACTTGAATTATTTTCTTTGCATCTTCAGAACTAGCAAATTTGAAGATGAAGACATCCTCATTGTTCATAGACACCTCTTGCAAACTATGATGTTTTGAATTGCTCATACCCCACTATTTTATGACAGGGAAGTTACTCTTTTGTCAAGGAAAAAGCCAAGGATATTTTATTTCCATCTTTTTGCTCCTGCTTTAAAAAGCTCCAAAGGTGGAGAGACAATCACGTTAATAGAAGCTTCACGAGGTGGAAAATAGTTCAGCTTCATTTCAGGCCTTGGATTGCGAGCCACCTACTCTCTAGATTTTCAAATAGGTTGAGGGTTCAAGTCTGAATTATGTGCATTGGTGACAGAGAGACGAAGATGTTGTTTGGAAGGGAGAGATTTAGATATAGAAGCAAAAACATTTGAGTTAAAAATCGGGAAGTTATTAGTTTCCATAGGGTAACACTAGCAAGTTCATTAGAGTTTAATGGAGAAAAAGTCTAGGTATTGTTGTGACTATTGTTTCAAAGGGAAAGAAGAGTTGTGAGAATGTAAGGTTTCTAAGAGGAAAACTGAGAGTTGTGTGCCCGTGGAAAGTAGGGATTTGTGTCTCGACCTTCATACTTGAAACTTATCGATAATCACGAAGGTTTCATATTGTTCACAGTGTTTGGACTGGAATGGAGAAAGCAAAAATATTAGTATAAAGCAGTGCAGGACCCAGAGAAAAAAGGTTGAGAGAATGAAGCAAGGGATTGAGTGTAAATTAAGGAGAAGGAGCATAAGCTAGTTTCACGGAATTAGGTGGGCAATACGAACCAGAAAGCGTTAGCCATTGCAGCTGAGATGGACAGTGGCATGTTACAACACCATTGCACGATTCACCCACTGTTCACCAGCCAGTAGGATGCGCTTTCTAGTGACGCTCTTGATAGTTACAAATTGTGGTGGTGACTAGGATTGCAAATAGGATTCTAAGGTTTTTCTAAAGTAAAAGAAGAAAGGATATTTTTTTTAAAAAAAAGATAATAGAATTAATAACGACGAGAATAAATCTCGAACAACACATCAGGCAAATCAATCCATAAGTGAAACTTGCCATGGCGAATAGAGTCACGTGCTAGTAGGTGAGCACACCTATTGTCTTGACGCCTAATCTAAAAATCTTGAATATCGGGCCGAGAAATAAGAATAGCCTTACAATCAGACACGAGCAATCCAAAAGCAGAATGATCCTCACACGAGGAATGAATTGCGAAATAGAAGGACTGACAATCAGTAAAAACACAACCAGGATCAAGTAAAGAATCGGAAGCAAAGAGTAAACAATGAAGGATTAGGCTATTCTATGCTAAGAATAAAGTATTATTTACATGAAATATGATTAGCTTAGCAACTAAGGTTAATGGACTTTAAACAAGAATAAGAATTTAACTTATATATTAAAGTAATCTTAAAGTGCATATAATTATTTTAAATAAGGAATAATGTATTCTTAAATTAACTCAAGTTCTAAACATAATTTTAAAATTGTTTTAAATTCTAAAATAAAATCAATTATTTTTCTTAATGAGATTAATATTAATAATTAAATTGATTCCTAAATAAAATTTAGAAAATTTGTTTCTAGAATTATAACTAATTATATTGAAATTAATTAAGATTCCTTAAAATTAAGAAAATATCTTTAAATAATTAACAACGCAAATTCTTAATTAAATTTATTTATTTCAATTTGATTGAATTTAGAGAATCATTATTCTGTTTGTTTAGAAATTGTTTCTTTATTTATGAATAATAATTTTTTTATTTATTGTAAAACATATTTTTCGATTAAATTTGAAAGGTGTTTTAATTTATTAATTGAGAAAATTGAGTTTTCTTTACTGTTTTAAAAATATTTTCCAATTTATTAAGGAAACATTTTTAATTAAAATCTTAATCTCTAAATAAATAATTTAGAGGACTTTCATAATTAAATTTAAAAGTTTTTATTCAATTTTGAAAGTAGTTTCTTTTTAATACTAGAAAATATTTTCTAATTAAGAAAAAATTACTTCTAATTAGATTGGAAATAGCTTCTAATCAAATTAAAATTTCTTACTTCTTGAATTTTTGAAAAATACTTTTTTAAAATTATAATAAGTAAGAAGAGTAATTTGTTGAAAATTATTTTCATTTAAAGGAATCCAGATAACTAGAAGCAGTTTCAAATTGAATTTAAAAATTATTTCAAACAAAATTAAAATTTTATTTGGAATATGAATTTAATTTAATTAGGAAACAATGTGTTTAATCTAATTTAAATATTGAAAGAGTTGGAAATATTATTTTAGATTATAAATATCAATAACTAGAATCAAACAAAGTTTGATGTTTTATGCATATAATTTGATTATATTGTCATGAGAAATTGCAAGATATTAATATATGTTTGATATGTTGATGTATATTTTGATTGCATGTTATATATATATATATATATGATATAATGTTTTAATGAGACATAAAAATAAATCTCTTGTTAAATTATTAAGTACATATTTTGAATATGATTATTGCCTTTCATTGTTATAAGAATAAACTAGAGTTTTGTTTATTGTTAGACTGATTGAGTAAACTCAAGGTTGCTTCAACTTGAATATATTTAATCTTATAACAATATGTATTACTTAACTAAATTTATATGACTTAGATGAGCAAACTTATTATCACATGAATTTAAAGATAGGGTTAGAAATAATATATAAGATATATTTTGAAAAGAGTTGTCATATAATGGATTTAGGAATCACCTAAGATGAGATTTGTAAAGTTTTTATTTGTCTAATTTAAGTTTAGCTAGTTTGTTGAGCAAACTCAATATCAACTAAATTTGAATGGTATCATAGTCCATTAAAGATATTAAATTAATCTTTCCAAATAGTAGTAATGACTGTTATTTTGAATAAAATAGTGGGAGTAATCAAATACATGATTACAATCCTAATCTTATTAGATTATTATGGCATCTACTTTTATCACTTACTTTTCTTACATTTATATTATATTCTAAGTAGAAATTACCTTTGGTTAGTATAGTTGATAGTAAGAGTTAGTGAACCAATTTTTTTAGACATATATTAGATTTGGGAAGAGTTCTACAAGAAAAAAAGTCCATTATGTAATATTGTTATTAATACATGTTAAGGATTTGGTGTTAAAGTTTTAGAGATATATCAAAATCATATAGATGACAAAATGTAATGACGTTTTGAGTTGACTAATGTCTCATAAACTTTGAGAACAATATGTATGATGTATGTCAATAACATAATAGCACGATGCAATATGTTATATAGAGTAGAGTTAAAAGGTATATTACCTTGATAAAATTGTGTAACATCTTACTCAAGTTAGCATATTAAAAGTATAAACATGGACTATAATTGTGAGGCATTGACTTAGATATGATAATAGTTGTCGTTAGAAAGGAAAAATGATTACATGTCTTTTTCTTTCTAATACATGATATGATAGAAATCATAAATATTTCTAATTCATGTTTTGAGTATATGATACTAAATTTGGATTCAACATTATTACAATGTTCATGATATGATAAGAAATAAATTATTGAGTAAAAGTAGTTGATTCATGTATATACAAACGATTTGTTTATGTTAGATCAAGGGAGACTTATACTTAACATAAATGGCAAGAATACTAAGTTAGGTAATCGAGATTATCCTTTTTTTGCTATATTGGTTAAATTAGCATAATGAGAATCTTAAAGTTACATATAGGGATATATGTATCATTTTAATTATCAATTATATGATTCTTGTTAAGTTGAAAATAACTAAATCAATATTGGGAAAAGGGATAATACTTGTATTTCACTAATTTACTATTGACTTTATGTGATAGAAACATATATATTAAATGAAGTATTGATTTAAATTTTTGAAAAGTTTAAATTGTTTAAATTTAAGTAGAAATTTAGAATTAAGAATATTGAAACACTTCAATGAGATTGATACGGTGAATTTTAATTTTTTTAGTTTTCTATAAAGAATGAGATTCTCTAGTAAATGCTTTCATAACTAAATTGTTAAACAATACAAATTTATGTAAAGGGGAAAATACAATACGATACAATATTTATTTTTTCTATAACTATGCTCAACACATCGACTTACCTTCAATAGTTTCAATTAGATTAATTACTAAGATTTTATATTAGCTATGGAATGCAAAGATTTTGAAAGAGTTGAAGCTAATGGTTTTGGAATGTAATATTTAGTAAAGCATATATTATCCATTAAGTTTAGAACTATATAGAGTAATAAAATGTTACGAGATATCCAAAATGTTGGATATAATCTTACAGACCCATTGAAGAAAATATTTGTTTTAGTTAACACTTACGGGTAGGGATGGCAATGGTTTTTCAACCCGATCCATATCCGTACTACCCGACCCTAAAAAATAGATATGGATGCTAAAAAATGGATTTTAAATGGATGTTAAAAAATGGATGTGGATATGGATTTGGATATGGGTCTAGTAAAAACCCGAACCGATGGATACCCATACCCGATCCGTTTTCAAATAGCAATATTTTTTTTCAAATAGCAATATTAATTGGTACATATATAATTGTTTGCATCTTACCATCGTTATTAAAAGAAACGTAAATACTAAGAAATCACTGAACTGAAGGAAATAAATAAATTAGATACAACAAAACCTAACAAAAAATTCCTAATTAATCGACGTAAACGTTCAACTTCCAAGTTCCTTCAACAGGTCAACCTCAAACGTTCCAACTCCTAGCCGCTGCCGTCTCAACTCTCAAGCCACAATTTGCATTGCTCGTCACTGACAATCAAGTTACTCGTCACTTCCAGTCAAGAAAGCTCTGTTACGTTGCATGTGATTAACGCAACCAGCAAGTTACTAGTCGTCAGTTGTCATACGCACAAGGTCGTCACTCGCAAGTCACAGCTCGCAACTCACACGCACAAGGTCGTCTCACATACCCACTTGCCGAGCTATACGCCTATACACGTTATTTCTGCCTGGTGTGAGGCTGTGAGGTAATCCCCTGGCGGCTGGCGGTACTGCACTTGTCTTACAATTACAATACGTTTGTGTCTATTTTTAAATTACAAGTTATTTCTGCATTCCTATTTCCTACATTCAACGTCGTCTACCGACTACCAATACCATCGAATACCACTTACACTTGTTTTATTTTCTTATAGGATGATAATAATGCAAATGATATGGAGATGGAGTTTTGAATGTTGTGGAGTTCACGCAAAG
>JANKOE010000204.1:38913543-38924865 GCA_026284465.1 Erythroxylum citrifolium
GTGTGATGTTTGGTTTTGTTTGTTTTGTCTTGGGTGGCATCCATGTATCCTCCCAGGGGGTATTTGGGTGTTACAGGAGGGCTAGGGTTCCCAACACCGATTCAAAGGTGATATCAATGTCGAAGAACCCGATTAAGCATTCTCTCATTATGTTTATTGTTCATTCTCTCTCTAGGAATTGTTTAGGTTATCCTATGCTTATGGATTTGAGTTTTCATGTATGAATGATTGTATTATTGTTATTGTTAGATTGTTTATATATGAAACCATTGTTAGAATCTTGAATACAATCCCTAATTGTTGTGTTTTTGATTCATTTGTAGCAATTAATGGTTTCGAATCATTAAGGATAAAGTAATCTAGGTTAAATGACCCAAGCTTATATGGTTGTTACCTTAATTAATATGTTTTCCTAACTATTTATGCAATTGTCTAATTAAATCTAGAGAGCTTGTTCTAGGTTGTTCCATAGCTAGGTTGGGTTAAACAGCTTGTTTTAATTAAACACGTCTTAAGGAAAAACTAGGTTTAACAGAGCTTATTGTTAACCTACGATTAATAGTTGATAGGAGAGGTATAAGAATAACAATTCAACAAAGTATGTTTAATTGTGCGTAGACAGAGATTGAGTCGATGATTGAGTCCTTAACATATTCACCACTTTTCTCATTTTTTATTGTTTTCTTCAATTTACTTCGTCAGTTTAACTTTACTTTATTTTGTTATTCAAACACCCCTAACCTAAATATCGATTATTTTCATTACAAAAGCTTTACACGCACTCTCTGTAACAATATGTTTTGATCTTTATTTAATGCAATGGTTTTGGTTAATTTATTTTGATTCAATTATGTGTTTAATATATGTACTTATAGATCCAAAATATTAATTCATAATCTAATTGCATAGTATAGAGATTGAGAAAATTTGTGCATGAATAGATCTACCATAATTGAAAGCAATTGATTGCAAACCTAGAGATAGGTTGAAATAAATAATCTAGATTAAAGTCAAACCTAATAGCATAATTCACATATTAGTAAAACAATCATATTATCTTTAACCTGAATAATATTGATTGATAATTCTAAGATTAGTTGTTAGTAGTCTCAAGTGAGTTATTACCATACGATAAGAATTTCCACGATCCAACAGTCTATAAAACAATTGCATAATAAAAGGTCAATTATTTAGGGTTTTAGGGGGATTCATAACCTAGACATAAATTCGTGATATTAATTGTTTTCTAAATGACTTCTTTCATCTCCGTGTTTAATATTGCTGCGTACTTTATTTTAATTATTGATTTTTATTTTCTTAATTAAAATCCAAAGTCAATCCTTAGGCTAGATAATAGGGGAAGGGTAATTACTAGTAATCAGTATCTTCATGGGATTAACATGTACTTATCAGTACTAGCTATAGTAACGTCGGCACTTGTTGTTAATTCATAGTTAACTAAGTTTAAGTCAGTCAATTACCATGGTATTCCTAATAATATGTGACAAGCTTATATAAGTAACATATTACATAAGATTTCATCTTTATACCTATTAATAGAGAATGACGTTAACACATACTTACTTACTTTTATCTCTCTATACTCATTAAGCCACTCAAATTAGGATGTTTCATACTGGACACCCCTAAATTTTCTACAAAAGTAGTGTTAGTTATGTTAGTACAACTCCTTCTATCAATAATCATAGTACACGCCTTGTTATAAATGTGAAATCTAGTTTAGAAGATGTTCTCCCTTTAGTACTCTAACTTATACTCCTTTATTTGAAAATTTAGTGTTTCTTTTAATAATAGGCACTTAAACCTCAATAAAATATTTTACACCCTCATCACTATAATGCTCTAAAGGTAGCATAACACCCTTTTCCTACAAATCACTCTCACTCACCCCTTTTCCATTATTTCTTATGGTCATAAACTTCTTAATTAGGCATTATAAAGTCGTATATCTATTTCCAAACAATGAAAAACTTATCATTTCTATTTTAAGAGGGTTAAAAAATCAATCTTACCTTTTTCCTTATTATAGACATCCTCTTTAGTCTTAGATGACTTTGCTTTTACGTTAGAAGGATGCTTATTATTTCTTTCTAACGAGGCCTCAAATATTTACTAGTACTTGTAGGATACTTTAATAATCCCTTCATTTGAGTGTCCTTTCCACCTATATTTACCTATGCATCATCTCTTCTAACTTCACATGGTGTTGTAATTCCACTATATTGGTTATATTTCTATTAAACTCATTCATGAACATGGCTATAGTCACTTCTTTGTCTGTTACTAAATTGGCTTAGATAATGACTACTCCTAGCTCCTTATAATAGTATTCCAAACTTTTTGATCTCTGGATAAGACTTTGTCATCTCTAATACGGATCCCAATGATAATGACTTGACACAAATCTCTTCCTCACACGAGCCTTTAATTCATTCCAAGTATTTAAGGGTCACTCACGATTTTTCCTCCTATTATGGAATCATCTGATTCTACTAGATGATGATGCTATAATTAATAAACTCTTTTATCGCCAACTTTACCTTCTTTTATTTAGATTAATTATGGAATTTAAAAATAAATTCTATCTTTTTCTACCATTCTCAATGAGCTTTAGCATCATCACTATCTTTAAAACAAGGTATGACAATTTTAATGCTACTAAATTTCCATCCACTCCTTCTTAAAATCTAGGCTCCTCGTTTGCTCCTAATCACACCTACCTCTTCTCTTATTCCTAAACATATCCCCTTTAATGTCAAATGCTAGTGCGACATCATCAGCATTAAGTTCACCATTCTCCTTATCATCTTTGTTAGAGTTTTTGGATTATGCTTTCTTATCCTTCGCAATTCAGATATCTTCTTGGATTGCTTCTGTAATATATTCGTCATTTTAGCATACATCATGTTCATCCTCTTAAATAATTAATGCATGACCTATATAAGTACAAGTTGTCTTTCTTACTCCTCAAACTTATGTTAGCATAGGAATTAGAATGTTACCACTAGAAACTATTATGACATGCTTTTTTACAAGCCTACATCACCAGTGCTAAAAAATATTAGATCAATAACCTTAGAGTAACTAGTAAAGTTATTCCTTTGTGAACAAAAGGTCACAGGTTCAAGTCATGGAAATAGCATTTTTGTAAAAATACAAAAGGAACGCTGCGTATATTATGACCCTCCCCAAAATCCTGTAAAGCGAAGAGCTTTATGTATTGGGTACGTTGACGTTGACTTTTTAACCTAACAAGAATACTTGAATGCCTGAAGCAAAACCTAACTTTGCTGAAGAATCATTTAGCACTAACATCAGTAATTATAATTGGTGGTTTAACATTTTTTATGGTGTTAATTAGTTGAATCCTTTTTAAGTTCTTATTTTTAGTGATAATCATGTAGATAGACAAATTTGAAGATCCTTATTATTATTTTTATTATTTTTTTCCAAGCGGTGATAATAATCACCAATAAAGTTAATGGTATTATTTTAGCTTCTTTGATAAAGATACCTTTGAGACTTCATTTTTCATTTTTTTGGGTTCAAAGATATTTTTCCTGAGGTGTGAAAAGAAAAAAAATATAAGAAAAAAAATTTGCTCATTATAAATCATCATTGTGTTTGGAAATAACGATTATAATAAAGAACTTTGAGAGTCCATCAACATTTTTCATATAAATGAAGGTAAAAGTTGTGGATTAGACTAGGAGTTGTTGTATAGGAGAATAGTCTTAAGTAAACAACTTAGTGATGCTCATTAAATATAGAACTAATTTAAGTCTTATGAATAAAAAATGGATGACTTGCCTCCAAAAATGTTCTAAGACTATGAACTAATCTAAGTCTTATGATTAAAAAATGGATGACTTGCCTCCAAAAGATAGTCAAACTCGTAAAGGAAGCTTCCCTAAGAATCTTCTAACCTAAAAGGCTAAAAGTTTGAATTACAGAAGGTGACAACTAACATCAACCTTGAAGAGAATGGTTGGTTAGTAGTGGGGACACACCAGATCAAACAAGTACCACTTGGATCGAGCTCATCACTTGGCTCTGAGTCACAACATCGTCAAAGAGTTTATCTAGAGCATGTCGGTAAACATTTAAAATTGATATTCATCTTCTTAAAAAAAAATACAAGTGCCCGTCCACAATTAAAACTATTTTAATGTGCAAAAACCATTTTTTTTATGCAATAAGGGGTATCTTGATCGATTTTAATAATCGAGTTTCTTAAGATAGATCATTTCTTCCTTCTTACTCTTAGTTTCTCATAAATTATTTATGAGTTATTACGTGCATTGATTTGTTATCTAGTGTACATCCAATAAGTAGTGATTGTGAGTTCTATCGAAGAAAAAAAAAGGATGATTAGATTCATTCTATTATTGTATTTATACCCAATCATTTCTTAAAAGAAGATAAATAACATGATAATTTCTTATTTAGAGAGGTGTAGATCATATAGAAAATAGACTTTATCTTTATCTTAAACATTAATTTATTATGTTATATATCATTTTTTGATAAAAACTATTTTTATTTGTTGTTATTGATTAATGTAAGATTTATTAAACTTTTAATTGACATTGCTCATATGGAGTAATCACTAATTAAACTGAACAGCTGCCACACATCTGATGAGTAAGCCAAGAACCAAAATCACTGATTAAAGTAAACAGCTGCCACATTTGTAGAATAAGCCAAGAACCTAAAATTTTGCTTTTTATACTAATTTTTATCGACCAGATTTTTTGTAAATGAATTCTTATCGTCTTTTATTAAATTTTATCTATATATTTATAAAGTTCATAAAATTATGTGTATAAAATTAACTAAAATAAAATTAAAAACACCCTTGCGGAGAATTTGGTGCGACTTCTACACATCCCGTAATCAGTTAATAGGATATCCCTTGACGTCTTATCATCATCGTGCTACACCTTGTTTATAAAACGGGTGCAATGAATATGATACATTTCACGCTCTAAAATGGAAATCTTTATTTGGTAACCGGTAATCACTCCTATTTAAAATAAATGTCGTTTTATAGAAATTTTAATTATTTAAAATAAGTATCGTTTGTGACTTTTTATACATATTTATGATTTTATTTTTAAAATCACCCTTTAATTTTTCTCGCATTTTAATTACACAAATTGTACATATTATATTTTGAAGGTATTTTAACATGTAATTAATAAAGGTATATCAGACATTTCATTAACTTTCTTAATAAATATGCATTCCTTTAAAACAACACTTATTTTAAATAAGAGGGAGTAATAATTTTTAGGTCGGTATCAATTTACTAGATTGGGGAACTGTTTCTAGTTCATATTGTGTAATAGATTGTTATTTAAAGTTAGAACGCTAATTATACATCCGCATCAAGGAAACCACACCATTCTGGTTCAACGAGCACGGTTCGTACGCGATTTGTACTGGATAGAGTATCCAGGTGACAGTAACAAAGTAATCGCCTGCAAGATCTTGCGCACGATTCCCAATAACAACCGCATATAGGGAAGGTACTTCCACGTTCAAGAGAAGGTCACGGGCTTTTCGGTGTTCACGCACGGCTCTGGTACAAGAAGCATCGCCTGTTGGCTTGCTTTACTTCCGGAGCTAATTAGCAACCTGTGCAACGTGGCTTTTGGCTCTTCAGTAACCCTTGGAGCCATGCTGATATTGTCTTTCGTGTACCGGCCTTTCGTGGCCATTCTCTCCATACACATCATCAAAAAGATGAATAGTTTGTGTTAGTGCTTGATGACAAATGAATTTCTCGGTTTGTGTTGTCAATTTGTACGACGATTGACCACTCAAAAACAAATCTGTAAGCGTCTCCCTTGCTTAGGACGACACGTATGCTTTAACGCAACAGAATCGAGGGACACATGAAGATAAATAAGCTAGTTTGTACCATTTAAACCGAAATTCTACATCTTGACTTGCATTATGCAATCTCTCGGAGTGGTAACCATCATCAGTGCATTTCTTTCTTCAGTTTGCTGTTAAAGTGTACTCAAGATCACAATACATCTGCAATCTGAGCAAGTGGGAGGTATTTTTCGCGGTGTACTTAAGTGGGTGAACTAATAAAGAAGGCTTCACAGTAATGCCAATTTACTTCTCTTTGAAACCAAACTTCTTTCTTGAATGAGAATGACAAAAGCTACAGTTTTACTCATTTAATTATTTAGCTGCCACTTCCTTACACGCATACAAGAGTTATTAAACAAGCATATTATTTTTCATCACTTTCCTAATTGGCATATACAGCTTCGACTTGGAGTTTTGTTCTTTCGGTGACTCTGCAAGTTTACAAGAATATTTTATCCACTTTCTTCCTAACCCTTTAAACAATTTATTCTTGGTGAAGTCAAGTTCATCCAACTCTAACCCTTTTTCTTTCATTTTTATAACTGCATTCTCCTTAGATTTCATTAATAATTGAAGTAGTTTAATCTCGGTGATGATGGGAAGGGAGGCGAGAAGCCATCATCCACCACAATCAATAAAACCAACGCTCTTTTTCAAAATGGATCGAATTTGGCTGAAGCATGATGTCAAATGAAAGTATTGACACGAATCTTCCCCTTCTGAATATGTGCATGTATTACTTAACATTTATACAATGGCCTTATTTGGTGAAGAGCTGATAAACTCTTTTTTAACTTATTGACTTATTTTAACTTGTTGACTTTATAAAATAGCTATTAGGGTTATTTGGTTATTAGCTGGTTAGGTTGGCTGATTCAACCCAACCAACTTATTTTGGATAAGCTCCTGTATAGGAGCTTTTCAAGTAATCAACTGAAATTTTTTTATTTAATGTCAATTTTGCCCCCTTTACTACAGACTCATTTCAAAAACGTCAATAGTCAAATAAAGCATGGTCTTTGTTTCAAGTCTCACGTATTCAAAAGCAATAAAGCGTTATGTACAGTAGTTCTTTTTTACTTTCTTCGTATTTAACTAGTACCTAACTACTTCAAAACTAGAAGTTTCACAACTTTCTATTTCCTTCAAGCTTGCTAATTATCATCAGCATAAATTTTCTTAAGTTCCAATAATTTCTTATTACTTATCTAACGATATTTTAATATGTTTGGAATTAACATGAAAAGTTGCATTCTTTTCAAGAAAACTAATATTTTGACTATCACAAAATATCACATACCAATTTTGTGAAAATTCAATCTTTTAAACAAAGTTTTTCATCTAGAGCAACTCTTCATATGCTTGTGATAAACTTTGCTTCTTTTGTAGATAGAGCAACATACTTTTATAGTCTTTGACTACTAAAATGTTACTCCTATAAACTTGATTGGTGCAAGCAAGTATTTTCAAGCATCTCATTCATTTGGCTAGCAATCATCGGAAAACTTTCTAATAAAGATAGGCTCCATCGCTTAGTTTTTACTTTTACCATTTCCATGTGTGTTCACTAACTCAATATGGAATGGTACAAAGGCTCAATGATCTTTCTTGCTTGGTAAATTCTTAGTCTAATACTATTAGATGGATTACCATATTGAATTGCAGATGCAAGGATAAATTCATCATTTTTTAATTTATTTTAAAAAAAAGAATGTGAGAGATTATCAAGGAAAATAGAGGACAAGACAACAAGTTAAGCATGAGATACTAGGCCATATCATTAAGCAAATTTTAACATCTTATTTTTAATGTTTTTAACTTAATTGTGAGTTTCCTTGCTATAATGCTTTGTTAAATTAGAGTTAGCAACATATTGTTTTGTCTAGCAGTTCCCTTGTAGTTTGCTCTGTTGTATTGCCTTGTAATGCACTATTTGTGCCTTAATTTCTATTAATTCATTTCCTTTTCCTTTTAAAAAAATATTAATCTTAGAAACATGATTAAATAACTCAAGATAGATTTTATGGTGTCTAGATCATTGACCTATTTTGTATAGTCAACTAATATGACCTCCTCACTTCTAAATTAAAGAAGAAGTTCCTTCGAAATACCTTTTCAAATTGATGGATAAAAACACATGACTAAGGAAGTTTGCACAAAATAATTCCTCTATATCAAGAAAGATTACAAAATATCAATTTCAATAAGTATAAATCTAAACAAACTCAATCACAATAACAGAGTTTTTGTCTATCTTTGAGACATAAAAGATGTCATTTATAACTCCCATTCCAAAATTGAAAATTAAAAATTAAAAATTAAAAATTAAAAATCCAACAATTAACATTTTTGGATCATGCGTTGCAGGATTGGTGTTCATAATATCCTATACATAACCAAAAAGCATGGTTATCTTGTCTCTCTCTTAATTTCACTCATCTTCTTCACCTTTTTAGGGTATAAAATCAATTAACATGTAATAGGTCTCCCATTAATTCATGTATAACTTATGGGCTCAAATAATAACTAGTGGGCTTGAGTTTTTATCCAAATAAGAAAGGACCTAAAGAGACCCAACAATATTCTACTTATGGTTAAATATACACTAATCTATATACATCAGCCTCTAATTACAGTAACTTGATTCTCTACACAAATCCATTATATACAGCTAAACCTATATATCCTATAAATTTCTAGTAAAAATTAAGTAATGTGTTGCATTTAAATGATATAATATAATAGAGTCTAAACTGAAAGATGTTGTAGGCCTTTTAATGATGCTAATTACACACTAACATAGCTCGAAGTCATCGCACATTAGCATGGCTCTAAGTCAACCATATCATACGTAAACTAAATCGCACATTATCATGGCTCCAAGTCAATCATATCATATGTAAACTAAGTAAAATGGTGAGCGAGGTAATTACTTTACTTTTCTACCTTCCTTCCTAAATTAAAAACCTAATAATAGTGTCTTCAATAGAGCTTCTACCACCATACCCATATTGAAGTCGGGTTTTAACTATTCCAAACCTCCATTGATGTTATAGTTGTTATATAAGTAAATTTGGACTTCCATGTTGATAAAAATGAGGCATAACATTCATTAACCAATTACAGGTAAGCCATCACAATTATGGGTTTTGTCCTATAATTATTGTTTGGTTATTATGGTGACAATATTTTTATTTATTTTATGATTATTTATCTTTTAATTAGACGGGTATTTAGGATAGTTATGTTGTAATGCACCATGGGGATAAATTTAATTTGGATGAGCAGACATGTTATTTCGAGTGTTAAACAACCAAATACGGTATTTATATTGATACCTTATGTAATTGGAATGTTGAAAAATGGGTTTTAAAAGGGTTGATTATGGGTCTCCTGAAAAGCTTTACTATTTAACTAATTATAGAAGCTAAGGATAGCTACATTGTAATGCATATGGGGATAAATTTAATTTGGCTAGGGATGCATGTTATGTGTCGGATTTTTTTGGTCTAATTTCTTTAAACCTACACACTCCTGAAAACTAATCATGTGAGACAAACAAATAAAGTATTTACATTGATGTCCTATTCTACTAGAGTTCTGAAAGTTTTGTTTTTAAAAAGTAAGTAATAAATTCATTCAAAAGGTGGACATTAAAGAATGATACAAGTTATATCTCCAGCGAAGCTTATATAAAATTTAGCTAGCTACAATGTTGAAAATACCCAACAAAAGCAATTTCTATATGTTCAGTTGCATATTAATATGGTTGGAAATGAGTTGTTGATTAGCAATGATCATGAATGTTATCCTTAGTTTGAGACAAAATTGCATCCAACTGCATTCATTGTAATCTCCGGTTTTTCCACAGATTTTGTTGTTTCTCATCCTCCATATATAATACACTAGCATAGAAAAACCAGTTTTGAAAACCCTTTAGTCCTCTCCACTAGTCCATATCAATTTGTTAGCCTAAGCCAAGCAATTCATCCAGCTAAGATCTCTCTCTTGCAGTCCAAAGATATTAAGAAATACACTCTATAGCTATCATTACAAAAACACTTGAAGGATATGTAATCTAATGTTTTAGTTTCTTTAAAACATAAAGAACAATTTGTATTTGGAATTTGAAACTTGATTTTATCTCTAGTTCCCAATTTCTATAATGCTGGTATCCATAGGATGAAAAAGTGAGATAGAATTATACTCGATCCCTATATCAGCTTATGAAGAGAAAACTTGACAATAAGACCTAACACCAAGTTTTTACAAAATTGTGTTGTAAATTTATGAGACTTATAAAGCTCACATCTGATTTCATCTTCTTACACCTGATTTGGAAAGTATGCAGGCTAGAGTTCAACAACTTATCTGATTCCCCTACTCATATGAAAGGGCCAATGCCAATTGTTATTTTGAATTAGTACCTACACTTTAGTATCTTCGAGAATAGATGCTCTTAAAGCTAAAAAGAGTTGAGTGTTACATAAAGGTCTTAACTTATTCCAATTATCAAAACAAAATGTAGTGATCTTCCCATTTTGAATATAATGTTTGATATAAGAGTGCATGAAGGACCTGGTGTGCAAAATCTGTTGAAAGATGTAGGATTGAGAATGTCCTTAAGTAATAGACCATATGCTTTTCTGTTTAATACGATACATGTGAATCCATCTTACCCACAGGCTTTCTTTATCCCAACAATTCTCCGATGTCTTTTTGCCAACAAAATTATATACATTATGATAGCTAAATTGATTCCTAACCCTCCATATTGCTTATGAAGACATATAAAACTCCATTTAACTTTGGCAATTCTTCCCTGACTAGAATTCTATCCATGCCAAATGAAGTCTCAAATGCTCCTATTTAATTTTCTTCAGTACTCCTTTAGGGATAGCTAGATGTGATAGCCAGTAAATGTGTAAATTATTAAGAATGGAGATAGCCAACTATGATCTACCTTCATATAACTAGAATTTGTTGCTCCATTTAGAGATTCTTCTGTGCACTTTATTTATGAGAGATCTGCATTTAGCTTCCTTAAGCTTCTTTGTAGAGATTGGAACTCCCAAATATAATATGTGAGTGGCAATTGATGAATAGTAAGTCAAATGTAACATCCCATTACTTGTGGGAGGGTTAGAATGGTAAATGTGAGTGATTAATGAGAGTTAAAGATGCATTTTCATGTACATGCATAATATGCCATACACTAATACGTAGTCGTTGCACATAAAAATAATTGTACATGCATTCATGAATAATTCCGAGTATAATTGGATTGATTCGTGAATTTTTGAGAATTATGAATATTTTTACATTGAAAATTTTACGGGTTAGTGGAATGGTGGTATTTGTGAATTTTGGTGAATTTGGGAATAAATTTTGGAAATTTTAGAAAATAGGAAAAAG
>JANKOE010000204.1:38930659-38949637 GCA_026284465.1 Erythroxylum citrifolium
GTTTTTAATGACATCAGTCTAAATATCAATTTTATTTCGATGTACCTGTTAAACTAGATACCGATATTACAGAAATATACAAAGGATAAGGATTGAATTGTGAACTTAGATTGATCATGTACAAATGAAGTGTAAACCTAAGTTCAATTAGACATATATGAATTATGAAATGAAAATGAGCATAAGATGTGAATTTAGATAATATACCCGGGATTGTCATTGAACATGTATTATACACAACACATTTACATATGTATGTGATTGAGTGTTCATAAAATTGTGCAATTAATAATGTGTGTGTGCAATATGTGTATTGCATAATGTTGATGTGCAGGATAAAACGTCCGCATCTAGACGTTTCCGGATCATGGAAGCTAATGCTAATTTGGAGCGTACTGTAAGTCGACCTAGATGGTCTTGCTTTAAATAATTGTCTTGTTTAAATTCTGTATTGAATTATTTTGTGAATATGATTATGTTGATTTCGGACTTTGAAAGTCCGAGGCGTTTGATGCATGAATAATATTGGAAGTGCTTATTAAATGTGAATTGGACTAATTATGTGTTTTCTCAACTTAAATGTTGAATGTCAGACTAAGGTCCGATGGCATATGAAAGTGAATGTGTAAAGTGAAATAAAGTGACTAATTGGTCTTATGTGATTGATGCATTTCATTACATGAATGTATGATAACATAAAGGCGGTTGCGACTGGAGTAGCCACTAAAAGAAAGCTTAAAGCTCAGAAAGTGAAAAGGAGCTTAAAGCTCAGAAAGTGATTATGTTGGACCCCGATCTTTTAATGGGATTTTGAATTATAAAATAGCATTAAGTGAGGATTTTGTGGTGAATTAGTCATGTGCAAAGAAAAAGACGATTTATGAATTTAAATGATTGGGTTTAATGTTCTATTTGAGCAAGTTAGCTGAGCAAATTGCAGCAAGGGGATGTTTAGGTTGATATATGAAATGAGTGTTTTTGTATACGTATTGTGTTAGAGTATTTTTGTGCTTTAAGAAAGTTGATAAAAAAAGAATTGATTGGTTTTGATGACTTTGATATTTGAGTCGTTTTGCATGGGTTATGAAAGATAAAGTGAATGAGTTGATTGAAATGGAAGTTGAAAATCAAGAAATAAAGAGAAAAAAAAGTGTGAGAATTTGAAGAATTAAGAAAGTTTGACTTTTTGGGAATGAATAGTTGACTTTTTGATTTAGGCAAAATTGATAATGATCTTCATGAAACTTGTAACTTCTGTTGAAAGCTTTCTGTCGCCATAAACTATGATATTTTTCGATATCGAAATTGAAAGTTATGATTTTCTGAAATTAAGGATATTTTTCTTTGTTTGAAAAAATACTATTAAGGGTAAGTTTGTGTGTACTGCTTTGAGGCAAATCGCTGTACTGATGTGGTCTGAATTGAATTAAATGATCTACATGAAAGTTGTAGCTTATATTCCCAATTTTTTATCGCCATAAAGTGTGCAATTTTTTGATATCGGGGCTAGAAGTTATGATCGATTGAAGTTTGGATATTGTTTAGGTGATTTCTAACATGGCAGAAACTTTGATTGAAAAATTGACATAGTTAGAGGCTGAAACTGCCTTTAAGTGCTTCATGAAAGTTTTATATTATGTCTTGATCTTTTCTTTGATGTAAAGTATGCAATTTTTGGACCATGGAATGTGAAGTTATGATTTTTGGAAGTTTCTGTTACTGTTTTGAGATGACAAGTATATGATAGAAACTTCGATTTGAAATTTAACTCCCTTAGAGGTCAAATTGATTTTTCTATCCTTCACGAAAGTTGTAGAATTTATTTTGATCTTTACATTGATATAACATGTGACATGTTTGGACCTTGGAGTTGAAAGATAGAAATTTTAGAAGTTATGTGATTATTTTATGGTGACATGATATTGGATAGAAAGTTTGAGTGGATTTTTAATCCCTTTAGAGACTGTTTTGGTTTTTAAGTTCTTCGTGGAAGTTGTAGAGTTTCCTTTGAGCTTTTTATTGGTACCAAATTTGCAATTTTTGGAGTTTTGAGTGGAAAGTTATGCATTTTAGAAGTTTCAGAAATTTTAAGTTTTTTTCTCTGCCATTCGCGATTGCGAGCTGGCATTTTTCTCTATGGCTCGCATCATCGCGATCGCGAGATGGCTCTTTTGCTCGGGGGCTCACGATCGCGAGCCGGCTTTTGTTTTCTCCGAGGGTCTGCGGCTTGCGATCGCGAGCAGGCCTTTTCTCCGCAACTCGCGACCGCGAGCCGGCTGCTACAGTGCGACTTTAATTTTTGATTATTTGAAATTTGTCCATTCTTTTGCTTATATCTTTTCCGTCCGACATCCGATTAATTTGATTTTTAAAGAGTTGGATTCCTAAGACATCCATATATTTTTCCATACCAAATTTATGATTTGTGAGATTAAATTGAAAAAGATTGATTGAATCAAAGAGTGAGGATTGGTTAAAGGTTATAAGTTGGATAATTTTCTGAACATGGTTCAATATTTTGATAAATTCTTGATGTATAAAGATCCAATTGAACTGATTCTTGATGCAAAATAAAATAGAGACATGGGGCTACAAGTTATATGAAGGAATTGAATTTCAATTTAGCCCCTAAGATGTTTAAGTTCTGAAATGAAGTTAGGTATAATGTTCAGTCTTGGATTAGTATGAGTTGAAAGTATTTTGGCCATAACTTCTTCATTTCTGAATCGAATTCAGCGTTTTTGATGTCGTTAGAATCGTAATGCAATGAGGAACTTTTCTCTAGAAGGAAGTTTTAGCAAATTCCTTTAATTTGATGATGTGAAAATTGTCTTAAGCAAATCATGATTTAATGAATTTTGAGTGTTTGTTTTATTTTTATGACTTTGAGGACTTAATTAACATGTTAATGTGAGTAATTAACATGTTAAATTGAGTAAGATCATATGACATAAGTTTATTGGTTTTTTATTAAATTAAAGTGTTAGAAATTAAAGTGTTAGAAGTGTATAAGGGTAAAATTGGAAGTTTACTTAAGTTATTAAGTTATAAGGCATATGTGGAAGGGTTTAATGGTCTTTTTGCTTTCATGAAATGAAAGAAGAGTGGGCTGTC
This sequence comes from Erythroxylum citrifolium, assembly GCA_026284465.1. NCBI lineage: Eukaryota > Viridiplantae > Streptophyta > Magnoliopsida > Malpighiales > Erythroxylaceae > Erythroxylum > Erythroxylum citrifolium. The sequence goes on from JANKOE010000204.1 coordinate 38,933,774, forward strand.
GTATTAGAGGGCAGTAAAGCATGAAATTGTTAAAGAAATAAGAAGGAAAAGAAAAGAAAGAAGAGAGAAAGGAAAAGAGTGGTTTCGGTGGAAAGAAAAGAGAAGAAGAAAGAAGTTTAAGTTTTCGATTTCAAGGGGTCTTCAAGCAAGATTTTTACGTGATTCTTGAGGAAAAATGAAGAGGAGCATGAGGACTTTATTTCAAGCCAAGAAATCCGAAAATTGGTGAAGGATAAAGGTAAGGGCAATTTTTACTTTGTTGGATTTTAATAAGATTATGGTTTAGATAGCTTAAGAATATGATGGGTTTGTGATTTCTCAAGTTAATTTTGGTGATTGCATGATTTATGATGTTCAATTTTGGAGGAAATTGATTAGGGATTTTTGAAATTTATGAATTAGGAATTGAAGTGAGGCTTTGGAGAAATTGAAGCTTTGGACAAGTTTCAAGCATCGAATTGAGGTGGGTGATATGTTTATATTTTGAATTATAAGCTAAATTTGTGTTCTTGAAAAATCAAGAAAGTGAAAGAAAGAAAGTATTGGATTTTTATTAATTCTGAATGTTTTTGAAGAATTGTTACAAGTTTTAAATGTTTGCTAAATTACGAGAATTTCTGAAATTATGAAAATTGTTACAAAGGTTAGATTTATTGTTTCGAATGATTTGATAAATTGTTAAAAATTTCTGAAATTCATTATGCTTGAAGGATTTGTTACTTATGAAAATTGATACATTTGTTTATTTATTATTTATGAACGATTTTGATAAATTATCAAAAGTGTTACATACGTTGTTTATGAATTGTTATGAATCGAATATGATTTTGATTGTTATGAAATGGATTGATGAATTGTGACTGCATTTGGTTTGCTATATGACATATGTATGGAGAATTGCTATATGAATTATGTGCAATTGTGAATGTTAATGTGTCTAGTATGACACGATATGAAAAAAAATTGAGTTTTTGAAATGTGCCTTTGGGCAATCCGATTTTTCAAGCATGAAAATGTGATATGTGAGTTTGGTTAGGTCCCATAAGTTTGAGTCAAGTGCACTTGTCTTCTTTTTAAAGGCTTCGCCCACCTGCCCGCTAGTGGCATTGAAGCTCCGATTTCGGACTCCCATAAGTTCACGGCTACACTGGACCGTTATGCGGGAAAGTGTAGTACGTTCCGTTCATGGCTGCACAGGACCGCCATGCGGGAATGTGCAGTACGTTCCATTTTGGACCGACCCAAACCATTATGATGTGCTTATGTATTTTTGATTTTGTTTGTGGTGCATTCATGTTTTAAATTTTGTTCGTGATTTGTGAAGTATTTGAAGATTTTGAGAAATGAATAATTGCGGATTTTCTGCCTTGAAATTATTTGAAATTGATTATGAACGATTAGAAAAGTTGAAAAAAATAAGCTTTCGATGAATTTCCTACTGTGAGATTTTTTTTATAAAATGGAAAAAGTTTAGAAAATGATTTGTCTTTTACTTATTATTCGATTTATAAACATGTTATCCACGAGCTGTTCAACTCACCCCCTTTCGTCCCCATCTCCAGGTAATCAAGAAGGAGATTGGATGAAAGAAAGTCAAGACTTTTGTTCGATTTCGCATGCCTTGTATTTTGTGTAATTTGGTTTTTGATATTGGTATTGTATATGGCATGGAATGCCATTAGTAATGTATAAGCATTTATTTCATGATGTATGTGAATTGGGAACTTGTGCATTGAATCGAGATATGAATGTGACTTGGATATGATTGATTATGATAAAATGTGATATGAATTTCGGACAGGAGGTCCGATGATATTGGATATTTGAGAATTATTGAAGTGCTTTAGTTATGTATGAGTTTGATTGTATTGGGATTCCGGACAGGAGGTCCGATGATGTTTGTTATGGTTTGATGTGAATATAGAAGTGTGTTTGAAATCGTTTGCAGGTTTTGGGATTTTTTAAAAATACAGCCGTTATGCTACCCAAAAGTTGAAAAAAAATAAAATAAAAATGAAGCGTTTGTGTGGGTTGGTTTGTTATATAAAGAAGTGCTAATTGATTATGGTTTAACATTGTATGTGTGTGATGGTTAAGATATATGTTTTTGTTTCAAAGATGATGAATATGAAGAAGCAAATAAAATTTTGGAAAGTGAATGATTTCAATTGGGTATTAAAGTCACTTTGATTGATGAAAAATAAAAAAAGAAAAAAATTTATACCGATTTGGATTAGTTTAGACCGATAGTGTCTTTAGGGTTTCCAACGCGACACGCAAATTTAGTTTTCGAAAATTTACGCTATGGATGTCGGAATTTGTTTCAGTTCGTTTCGAACCGTTTGTTTCGATTCGCTTTCAATACTTCCGCTTTTGATTGCATCCGTTCTTTTGCTTCGGTTTCCGTTTCCACTTTTGTTTCCGTTTTCCTTTCGTTTGTATTCCGTTCTTTCAGGTGTGATTTCTATCGTTGGTTTCTGTTTTTTTTCGGTTGTGTCCATTTTCTGTCCGTTTGTTTCGAATTCGTTTCCGTTCACCATTTTTCCGGTTGGGGTCCGGTTCCGAAATCGGGTCCCAACACAAGTTGTACATGATCTTTTTATGTTCTAAAAAACCTATAATAGTGAAACTTTCGGAGGTTAAAATAAAAGCTAGTAATTTAGAGCAATACACCTAGTTTTTAGACAAGAGTTAGAGAATCCTCTCTAACCATTAGAACCACACGAATGGGAGAATTATTGTGGCCTTTAATCTCTCAATGGTGAAAGTTTGAGGCTTCATACCTTATTCCAAATGATCCATATAGAGCTACAGCTCCAAAATTAACTAGGTATAATATGTGTCTAATTTATTTATTCTTTTAATGTCTTTTTAAATAAGTGAATTATAGCAGGAGCTTGAGAATGTCTATAGGGGAGTGAGCCACCCCTAGATATAAATTAGGGATTTTAGTAGTGTTTTAAACTCTAATGAAGTGGAAGGCAAGTTTAGAGGCTCTAACATTTTCAATGATGGTTTTAGAGAGTGCATAAATAATGTGGAAGTCACTGATCTTAAACTAGATGATAATATACTAACTTAGAGAAATAACTCAAGCACTAGAATATCACTCATCCCTGCTCAAACAAAGGTTAAGAGTCTAGTTGCAAAATGGGGATAGGAATTATAAGTACTTCCATAACATAATTTTCATAAAGAAGAATAGGAATAACATAGTATCAATCCAAATTGCAAGGGGAATTAGTTTTAATTATATGGAAGAAACTAAAGGGGTAATTCTTAACCACTTTAAGGGATTCCTAAGCATAATCATGAATACCTTTCTAATGTTCAGGAGATAAGGGAATATTGCTCCAGTATAATCTTGAATGAACAAAGGGTCTTACTATCTTCATATTTTACTACATATGATGTCAAGGCAGATATATAGAGCCTTTAACTCTAGTAACTCTCCAGGACTTGATAGGTGGAATGCTAATTTTTTTAATAAAATCTTAGCATTTAATGGGGAATAAAGTAATAAAAGTTGTACTAGAAATGCTCAATAAGGGATCCATTGTAACACCCCACTATCATAGAGTATATGTCATTCTCATAGGGTATGTTGGAAATACTATGTTTTGTATGATTCCATAATAAGTTGATGTGATTGCTCTAACATGCCATTTTCATAGGGTATGTTCTTGAATGTTCTCTGGATGTTCGGGCATATACTCTATGTCAGTGGTGTGTTACATCTATGCTAAAAAAGATAAATAGAACAAACATTTTTTTTAGTTCCTAAGATTCCCAATCTAAGAAGCATCATGGAATATAAGCCAATCTCATGTTGTCATATGCTATATAAAATTCTTTCTAAAATGGATCTACATTGTTTCATAGAAATTTCTTATTTGAGTTCTTTGAGTTTGTGTTGATCATTAACTAGGGTCCCATTGGAGCCTTTAAGTAAGACAAATTTTCTATTATTTCTCCTTCCTTGGATCATAATACGGAAGAATTTTGAATTTCTATCACCCTCCTTTAGCCAAAAAAAATCCTATAATTATGCCTCATATGTGAATTGTAGGTTTCTAGGACCATATAATATTTCTTTAACTCTTCTACATCATTAGCATTAAGTATCGGGTCATATGAATGCAAAGTAAGAGCTTCCTAAGCTTTATTAAGTGCCTCAAATTCTTCCTTTTTTTTCTTGCAATAATGGATCTACATTGTTTCATAGAAATTGCTTACATTTAGCCTTGATTCCTTTTAACATTTGAACACATCTAAAAGCATGAGAACCCTTATAATCAGTATTCAATACTTTACCAATATTCTTCCTAAAGTGAGATGTTGAGGAAGGGAATTGAAGAACCTGAAAGCGGCCTTCCTCCTACACTTTTGATTGAGTTCTATTTCAACAAGAGTGTGATCAGATACCAGGATTTTCCAAAGTGAACATGACTATGAGAAAATAAGTTGATTAAGATCCATTAATCAGACACCTTTTGAATAAATCTATATCCACTTTAAAAATTGCTCTAAGTTTATAGAGAATCAGTTTATTTGAGATCTATCAAACCCAAAATGGAGATTAAGTTAGATAGTTTATGAAATGTTAAAGGTGCACACATAAAATTGCTTTGTGTTTTGAAGGATAAAGGGTGTAGTTATAGTCTCCAACCAACATCCATGAGGTACTTATATTGGCTTTAATCCTCTGTAAATCAATCCATAAACTGGATCTTTGAAAATTCATAATTAGTTGAATAGGTCATTATTATGGCTAAAAGGGAGTTTCATGCTTTTAACATAAGCTCACAATGTAAATATTGATCTGAACTACTTTAGTTTTCCAAATTGATTAGAGAAGGATCGAATGTCACAATTACTCTACCATTAAGGTGATTTGAGTGTTTGCTTAAGGTAATCCACTCTTTCTATCAAATACAAAGCCCTTTCCTGTATTGATCGTCCTTTATTTTGGTCTTAATTAGACCAGCAAAATATGCCTATTTTGACTTAGAAACTATTTTAGTTTCATCTATTTATTTGAGCAATTTAAGCCCCTTAAATTCCTTATTAGTAAATCCATCAATGTTGTTTAGATTTGCCTTTTTCCTTCCTAGTTTTATGATTACTAAAACTAGGATCAAAGTTAGTTTCTACCTATTTCAAGACCTTATGTGATGCATCAAAAGAATTAATATAATAGGAGTTACCTCACATTCCAACTTCTATATTTGCTTTCCCCTTTGAGCAAGGGGTTTGATCTACTTGTAAATTTTCTTTTGACTTATAGGAAGTTTGACTAGAAGCATATATTGTAGATGAATCATTGGAACTTGATTCCTTTCCCATTTTGTCTTAGTGCATTTCAACTAAACTTTCATATTTCCACTAAAATGTGAACTTGATCCAGATATATCATAAAAAAAACATGCCTTTGGACGACAGGAGACATTTGAAGTTCTAATCATATGATGCGGCTTCTATTAGATAAATGAGAGATTTTAAATTCACTATTGCTTGGCGGACAAGATCCTTTATTCAAGTAGTCTGCTAACTAGCCCCAAGACCTGACCTTCAACCTAGACCTCACTGCCTCTTCGGGCCTTCCTCTCCGTACTTCTAGGAAAACCTTGACTAATCATATCCCCCAATAAATCAGAGAAGTTTCAATTGTCACAGCCATGAAAATTAGAAGAATTCACATAACTCCATTCCAGGAAAGGTGAAACATTAATCAAAGGATGGATATGGAAGGGAGTGTGTTCCACCGAGGTCGAAGTAGTTCGCAACCTTCAATCGATTAGACTTGCCGTACATTTTTAAGAGGGCTTTACAGGCATTTACATGCATATACGCGCTTACAAATTACAATACACGTATTTTGTTCTAAAAGAATCCACAAAATTTAGTATCAGTAAAAAAGACTGCTAAGTCTTACAATGGTCTGCATCTTTTTCAGCTAAATAACTTCTCTTTCAATCAATGGAGGAGTAGGTGGTGTCGTGATTTCATCATTACCTCCTGCATACATCTTGTCTTTCACAGTAAGTACCTGCGAATCTGGATTAGCAGACCCCAAACAAGTAGTACGGTGAATTGGAGAATTACCTGTCTGAATATTATGGGGGCTAGAGTTGCTGCCAAGTGGAGAATTCGAATCGTTGACAACTTCACAACAATCGTCTTTTTGTTTTCTACAATCTGCCACAACATCATAGGAATTCCCAGTTCTAACTTCCTGAGCAAGGGAGCACCAACAACAACATAGCCACAGCGTGCAATCTGAAGCTGATGGTTGACCAAAACAAAAAGTGTACGCCGGCAAATTAAACCTCTTCCTCATTTGAATTCTCCAAAAGCCTCCGTAAAGTAAACCAAATGCACAAAGAATAATTCCACCAAGTCCTAAAGCTTCCCTGGCAGCCTCATTGTCAATATTGATGGCAGCCAAGTTAAAAATCCAGAATGGGGCCATACAGAAAAGGAGAAATGTTGCAATATGAACATACATGTTGCCAAATCCAAGCCTCTCCATATTCCACCCAAAAACACAAAAGCTGCAGAAAAGTGATAGGTACGCAAGTGAGATGTCATCCCAAAAGTCTAGTACTCCTCCACTCCACTGTGCTACTCCTTCACTCCACTGTGGCCCAGCTTCATCAAGACGTTGATCATCTCTGGTTGCAAAGGAATATCTTCTTTCTAGTGATAATACCCTCAACTGCTGGGGCCTCTTGCTTTCATCACTAGTAGTCTGGATGGCTGATTCCTCATCTACTTCTGAATCATACTCCTTACCAAGGGGACTGACAATGCTGTATACTCCCGCCACAGCAGGTGCACCTATTGCAAACGATATACATATTCCAACACCTATTGCAGGTCGCTCAGATCTCTTGTACCCAAGATTCAGACCACAAAGCGCATATTGAGCAAAACAGTTGATCTGCAGAAGAATAACAACAACCATCATATGCGCCCATTCATGGGGTTTATAAGTTCCGTTCTTGCAGTAAATCCTTCTGAGTTTAGAGATGTCTCCTGGCTCCCATCTACAAAGAAGTACTAGGTGATACAAACGCTTTGGGTGCTGATACAGACACATAAGTGTAAACAGGGCATTGAGAATTTGGTTATTGACTTCAAACCATGCATTTCTCTGGGATTTCTTTGGTAGTGCCTTGTTTAACATCCCAGTCATGACGAGAAACAAAATTGCACCTGAGACAGCAACACATAGGATCCACACAAAGAGGGCAATATTCATTGGATTTTGGAGCCATTCTTTGCTCATTTTCACAAGCAAAGCCCAATCCATCTTCCGTGCAAGAACCCCACTGATGCGATCACGTAAACCATGGTCAGAAGATGCTACTGAACGTGAAATCTCATCTCTCTCCCAAGCCAACTGCTTGAATTTGGTAGACGCAGAACCTATTTTTAGGAATTTCATTCTGTTGGGAAGGGCAGTTAAACTATCCCGGAATTTTTTATGAGGAATTCCATTGCTCAATAATGTCCTTCTTGATGCTGAAATTGCAAGAGGAACCTGACCATGACTTTTTATCCCATTGGATTCCTCGATATCATCTTTTTGATTAACATCAGTAATCGAATCCATACTCTCACCCAAAATTGAGCTTTGTCAGTCAGTTATAGGAGAGGTATCATGGATTATATGCTCCAAAATACCCAGAAGAATTCTAGTATCCAAAAGTTACAAGCTGTCTTATGCAGTGATCTAAACATCTCAAGCAAGACCTTTTGCTCACCAAAGCCAAGAGGAAGAAAGGGTCTCAACTAAATAGAATCTTTCACAAGCCAAAAAAAAAACCCAAATAAAACAAGGGCATGGAAATAAAAATCAGTCACTCTTTCAACGTAACGATAAAATTATAGCAACAATCTAGAATCTTCCAATCCATACAATTGAGTGAGGAAAACCATTCCTTACCAGAACCCAGAAAGCAATCGTTTTTGCCCACAAAGCTGTTAACAAATTAAGAAAGAAACGATTAGAAGGTTCATCAATTTTCTAAACTAAAACGCATGTAGTTCATATCGAAGAGTTAAAAAAGAAAAGAAAAAGGAATCGATATGATAAAGATCTTTAGTCCATACGTAAAACAAGCAACCAAAGATTACCAAAGAAACGCATCTATGGATGGGAAGAGAGAAGAAAGCAAGGGTCTTGAAGAAGCGATGGCACCCCAGAATGATTCCCAACAATTTGATGCCTGCCTTTGGTTTCGCCCGGATAGGATAGGATACGAGAGGAGCTTGCTCCAATTTGGTAAACAACTCTTACATAGAGAGCTTTTCCAAAGGTACCAAGTAGACTATTACATTTTACACGTTGTCGTACGACATTTCATTTCATGTTCGCAGGCAATAAAATACAAGACGAGACGACTGGCCTAGGTAGCCTGGGCCCCAGCCTTCAATTTTCTTTAGCTCTTCTTTAACTCAGGAGACACTCGACAGCGACACCTACGAACCTTCCACTAGCATCTGATGCCTCCAGTTAGTTGTTTTTTTCTTAAATTTAATTTTTTTATTATTTATGCCATCTATTCAAGTGGCATGCGGCCTTCCGGGCTCCAGCAATGGTTTGGCGGCTAGCCAAGTACAAAGAAATAGCTTGACGTGTCATATTACTCCAATTAGGCATTGCAACTCTCGATAAATAGTTTTGGAACATAAGTTGCTGAAAGTAAAAACATTTCGCCAGTGTGAGGAAGATAACAGAGTTCAAATCAAAGGGTCAATGCAATCGATACCGTTAATGTAAGGGTAGGAATAGAGGTTGAGACTACAATATAATCAAGACAATGCGTCTTAAGATAAATTTTGGTTTCATCCTCCACTAACTACCCTCTTTACGTATCACGCAGTGCCGCATGTAGCATGAAAAACCATTCGCAATCACAAAATCACGTCCATAAGTGCAAATTTACCTACTCTAAGGCTAACCCAAACCAAATTCCTTTAGTGACAGGGACCCTTGTAATGGAATTATAACTGGTCAGAGACACACATGCAGTGATTGTTCTAGAAATAGAAAAGAACAACCGCAAGATTTTTGCATTTAAGCTTAGGTCAGGTCGTCCTCCTCCATTTCTTTGGCTTTAATCTTCTCTTTCACCCTCAAAAGAAGGGTTGTCTTCCAGGAGTCCTGTTACAGCAGTTTAAGGCAAACAACTCAAAATCTTCACATGCATTCAACTTCATTAAAAAGGAAAATGAAATTATATAAAAAGAAAACCAATGAAACTTTCACTTCGCAGTTAAACCTGAATCAAAACAAGCAAAAATAGCCATGATGATGGCTAAATAACAATACAAAATTCAAGATGCAAGTGTAATGGAAATACCAGACTTCATTATTATGTTATTCCTCATAAATATTGCAAAACATCATGACGTATCTCAGTTCACATATTAAAGTTTCACTCAAGCAGGTCTGCAGATTAGAAGCTATACCAGTGGAGTCATGCTATCAAACTCCTTGACAACGTCAGTGAACTTTGCAACATCCTCCTCATCAATGGCAGCCGCAATATCCTGTCACAGCCAATAGGCAATTACTTCGTTTCCATTATTCAATTATATTGTTTAGCATACAAAAAGGGGACTGTCACGAAGTTGAGGGGATAGTGAGAAGATAACATCAATGTTACCGTCATTAACAATCATCGAAGTTCAGCTATTAACAAATGAAGGGAGCAGTGATAAGTGATTCAAAGTTGGTAACAGGAAGGAATGGATTCAACATTTTCAGACAAAAAATTTTGCAGATAAAAGACAAAAGGTTTGTACACATAACCTACCGCTAATAGATTGTATTCCCGTCCTGAAAAAGTAGGATCCATTTCCTGCAACAGCAATTTCATATTTTCTCATTTCATAACCACATAAGAAACTGCAAGGGAATCAAAATCAGAGCCCAAACTAAGACCTGATATCGCTCTAAAGCATTTGTGATGGCAATAACATCGCCTTTGCAGAGATGACAAATGCCAGCATTAAGAAGATGCCCTTTGACTCCATACTTCAGTAAATTATTACCAAGGGATTGTTTTGCAATCTCTTCATAAATTTCAATTGCCTTTGGGTATCTAAACAAATCATCACAAAGTTAAGTAAAAATTATTTTTACAGTCTTAAAATATCTATTTTTATGTCCAGATGATCCACAGATACTTTAATATCATGATAGTTTTAATATTACTCAAAACATCACAATCATCTAAACGTTTAACGGTACTAAACAACAATAGGCACTAAAATGAAAAGAAAAAGGATCTTCTACATCAACTTTGTACATTAAAAAGATAACTGTAGTAAAACCAAGCATGCCATTTACAGCGATGATAAAAGTGATTATTTGGGTATATAAGAGAAACTCGTAGCATAGTCTTCCTATCAGATTGCACCACTCATGACATGGTAATGTAATAAAGCAGCTAGAATTGATTATCTGCAGGAAGTGAAGAAAATCACACGGATCTCATCCTTTAATAAAGATCTAGCTTGTCAAACAAAACTATTAACTACACATGCAGTTCTCTGTTGAAATTAAGCATAAAAATTGTATGAAAGGAAGTGATAGTTTACAATATTAAACATGAGAATGAATATATATTAGCACCCTTACTGTTCTAATTGAGCAGCAAACTGTGCAACTTTCTGCTTGCATTGGTTGGCAGAAGTTGTTACTTCTTCATTTTGAAAGAAGTCAGCTGCCTTTTCGTAAAACTCCATAGACTTCTCAATATTTGCTTCCGACTCATATAACTCAGCAATTTCCTACACAAAAGAAGGCCAGGTTAATGAACATGTCAACCACTACATATGTATCTTAAATTAGCAGGCATACTATGTATGAACACTTAAGCATCATAGAAGTGTTGATTATTAAGTTTGCAAAGAAACATATGATCAAAATAATTTAATAGTTTACCACATGAAAACTTGGTTACTATCACACCCAATCAGAGAGTACCTTATAGTATCTTGCAGCCATACTGATCCTTCCAATATCACAGAACATATCTACTGCCTGAGCTAAGCAAGTTATTGCCTCTGCATGAGAAGAATCTTTAACAATTAAGGCATACTTAGGAAAACTGGAAGTTACACTATTGCTTCAAAACTTGTCCATTATTCAGATGACGTGATTATCCACGTCTAAAAGTTTTTTGTTAATATCATAACAACCTTTGACATTTTTAGAAGGCCACTGTCAAAGGTATAAAGGTAGATGATTCCATTTCCAGATTTTGGCCTCCAAGAATCAGACTTTAAATTGTGACTTTGAAATGCATATCATAAAGAATAGAAAATAAAAAAACTGTACAAGTTTTCAGTTTCAAATGTGCCAAAATGTGCCAAGTGGGTTTGATAATCCAGATTTTGTAAGCAAATTTAATCAAGAAACCATTTGTTGACTTAACATTTCAATGATGATACAACAGAGACTACCACGTGTTTTTCTATATCCGATGAAAAGATAATCAGACTAAGCACCACTTCGTACCACTTGTGGATGTTTTCTTATAACAGTGAGCAGCATCCACATAAGCTTGAGCAGCCTCATGCTTACTATCCAACTAAAAACAAACAAAACCCGTCACATAGATGGATGACACAGAAGGGAAAAATATATAAAATGGAAAGAACTTCAGCAATTAATTCAAGAAAGCAAAGTACAACCTTCACATGACAGTTCGCCAACTTGATATAAGTAGCTCCGGCCTTATCCCCTGGCATACCATAATGAAAATATTAGCAAACCAGAAATGCCAAGTTTATGGATCAACTAAGGCCTAAGACGCAACACTGAGGTTGAACTAAATATGCCAGAATCAACTAACCACATTCACAATATACGAAGAAAACAGAAATGTAATATATTTATAAACGCATGGTTATCATACACCAAAAGCTCATCATTTGAGATCAATTTCAAGGTCACTAGCACAACAGACGACGAAGAAATGAAGAAATGGCTAAACCGCGGCACATTTTTAACTCAATCCGTTGCCGTCATTATCAGTTCCAAGTAATGAAGGCCGATCAGTCAGGATCCAGATTTCAAACCAACGAAAAAGGAAGCACCAATGACCTTATTAACAAACCCAAATTTGAAAACAAAAATCTTATGCGGCACCAATTTCGCATTTGCAACAAAAGAAAAATAGGAAGACTAAAGATACAGGATTTGGCGAGCTTGTAAGAGTTGCCAGCTTTATCAAAGAGATCAGCGGCGTCCTCGTACTTGGAACCAAATAATCCCCAACCGCTAAGTTTCTTCTCTGCTTTCTTCTCGAATTCCTCCGCTCGACCTAACTGATCTCCCATTTCTTTTCTGTCTCCGATTCTATAAGGTTTAAGCAACAGTAGCGTGAGGGCAAATATTATATACAAGGGAGAAGATAAAAATTAACGGAAAAGCTCCTCTCTGCTCTTGCCTTGCCTGTAGTTTTAGTTTGATTAACTTTTCGTTCTTCTTTGGAAACACTAAATAGCACATTTATTTGACAAAAAGGTTTCCTCACAGGCCTTTTCCTTGGGTTCAGACGAGAAGCCATTGTTGGGTCAAGGCCTAGGTATCAGAATCTTATCTTTTGTGGAATATCAGAATCTCTAAAGATTTGATGGTAATGCTACCATTATGGTTTTTGTTAAATATTTTCATTTTGTTTTTTTCCTCAATTACTATTGATTAGAAAGCTTAATATTATGTAAGAAATTTAGAACTGGTTTAATAAATAATACCTATGCATTTGAAGCTTTCCCTAGTCCGAAATCAGATTAATTACCCTAGTGCAAAATTAAGAATACATTTTAGGTCATTGTGCAAACACAATTTATCTTTGCAACTTGGTTTCTTGTTTCTATAATGTTAATGGTATGGTTTTAATGAAACTCTGTGAAGAGGTCACCGCCAAATCTAATTCAGAATGGAAGCAACCGTAGTGAAATTGCCACGTAAACAAAACCAGCCAACATGATGTTTCTTGATTTTAAAATATGTTGCATCTCTTCAACAAGCTTGATTTGCAACATCCTCAAATAAAATAAGTAGCTGAAATTTAGAAAATTTGTCATAGCTGCCTGTAAAGACAATCAATGCCTTTCGCCTACTCAATCAGGTCCTTCTTGGTATAAGTATCAGGATGCACTCCGCACTTTATAGCTACACCGTCATGGGAATCCTCTCTTTATCTCCTGTTAATCCACATAATCAATACTGTTAATGCCAATAAGCAATACTTTAAACACCACATAACATTACCCAAATACGGAGAATAGCAACTATAAGGAATCTAGAACATATGAACTTCCTATCTCCTAATTTCGTCACGTGCCTGTTCATACAGCTTATCTCTATGTCCTGTTCCGAGTTAAATCATGCCCTTTTAAATCAAAATTCAACTGTTAATTATCCTTTCAAGACTTCGTTAACACACATCATTTTACATCTAATCACAACTGCCATTGTCATAAAGTGTGTAACACAATGAAAATAAAGCTAACCCTCTTCTTTTTGCTATGGGCGCAATCAACCCTCTTTTCTCTAGACTTTTAAATCTATCCCTTGCAAGGGTGCAGCAAGCCTGTAAACGTTATATGAAAAAGATAAGAACAATTATCTCTCAGTTTTCTCTTGCAAAAAACAGAATTTCACGACTATAACAGAGATAGGTTTCACAAACCTTCAGCTTACGGAGGGATCCAGTAATTTCTTCAGATAAAAGTACTTGCGGAGGAGCAGGCTCAAATCTGATAATAATGATCGCTAGTAAGTGTTGTGCTAACAAAATATAAACTTAACAAACGGAAACATTATATATTGTTCATCCTAAAAATAAGAACTTCGAATACTCTATAAACAGCAAATGACACAAGTAATGGCAAGTTTGAGAACCTGATTTCCACGGTAATCCCCTAACGAGTAGGCAACTTATCAAATTAGAACAATCTCAAAAGTGAATTTCTTAACATAGTATTATCCATACTTGTGCTTTCCCAAACGTGGTGGACAAGTCTTTAGTCTTTCTTCCTTTGATATCAGTCGTCTGATATGTCTATTATGCTTCTCCTCATCTTCTTTGGCTATTTCTTTAAGGATGTCAGGCAAGCTGCAGCGATGCTAACCGATGGATAATCAAAATCTTCACATGGCTGAATCTAAAGTTGTACAAGAACAATTACCAGCTTACCAATCTATTTCTTTTGAAAGCTCATCTTTCTTTTTGGCTTCTGCTTCTCTCCTCCGGTTTTCTTTAACTCTAGCTCTTTTATTTAACTCAACCCGTGTTACCCTTTTTTCTTTTCTAGATCTGTGTGCATTGACGTTGAAAAAGAATTAACAAATGAACAAGCATAAGTATTAATTAGTTGAGGCTAAATAGATATCAACAAGATTTAATAACTTGTTCTTATCCGTTTAACTTACTAAGGTTATCATCAAAGTGAAAACTTGAGTTAAATTACAAACATGAGTCCAACCAAATTGTAGCACAGAAATATCTCATTGCAAATTAGACTAGGCTGACCTTTTCTCAGGTATGATATTCCCATCGTCATTCTCTTCATTTTCATCATCGTCACTCCCATTATCCGCATCAATAAAGTACATCTAATATAATAAATCAATCAATATAAATTTCAAGTGTTGACATAAAATTAAAGGATAATAATTAAGCACAATCATGGAGTCACTACAAAAAAGTACACCAGGGGCTCACATCTTCCTCATCAATTGGTTGCCCAGGAACAATTAATGGAACAGGCTGGGGTCCTAACTCAGTTTGATAAACTTTCTGCATTTCGTTAGCTACAGCTTGAGCCAATGAATCCTGCAGTGAAACGTAAATGATATAAAAAATCTTGACATTGCAATGTAGAATATATGGTATATTTTCATTTGAAAGGAAAACCTGATGATCCTCAAAAGAAGGATTAAAGGAGCATCCAGGAGGTTCAACTTCTACTGCTGGAATAATTGAAGGTTTCGATATCTGTCAATAATAACATAGAATTAAGACATAAAAAGGAAAAATAATATACAGCTAAAGAATCAGCGGAATGTGATGGTGTTGGGTAAATAAGGAGCTCATCAAAAGATGCGTCGTTAAAAGATAAACACAAAACCAAGAACAAGTAACATAACTTATCAGAAACGGTTACCTTTCTACTCTTTTCATTGGGTTCACCTGCAAGCACCAATAAATAGAGACTGAAGTCCAGTTATGTATGAACTCAAAATTTTTGAAAAATTAAATTACGCCACGAATATTGTGATAAGTACCTTCCTTTTCCCATATATCAACCATGGTGGAGGTGGGGGCAGTTCCGTCCTAAGAAAATCAAGTATAAACAGAAACATTCAAATCACTAGATTACGTCTAACATAAAGACAATTAACAACATAACTCGTAAACCTCATCGTTTCTAGGCATAGGAAGTTTCTTGAACTTTCTTTGGTCGGACTTGTTAGCGGAAGAAGGCACCACTTGAACAAAGGGGTTCTTCTGTAACACGCTGTCGCATCGCAGTACCTTTTCTCTGCGTTTCTCAATCTTCCGCCTCACAGAAAGATCTGGTTTATAATCAATATAACAAAAATGGACTAAAAAAATCAAAAACACTAATAGAAGAAAAGTTTTCAAAATTTTATAAGGACACACCTTTGGATTTGTCAACGAAGAAGAGGGAATCGTTAGAGACGTGGGAAAGAGAGCCGCCGGAGAGACCGTCCTTTGTGGATTTTTCGAGAAACTCGTCTATGTCTTCGGTGCTTATATTGGCTCTCCATGCTTTCTTTCCCTTTCTTGAGCTTTTTGCTTTCTTCCCCAT
>JANKOE010000204.1:39012285-39022820 GCA_026284465.1 Erythroxylum citrifolium
AAAAAAAAAATTAAGCGATATTAGTTAATCTGTGATTCGTTCGGTGACGAGTTGGGTTCCGGGAACGGGTCCCAACACTCATCTCGTGCAAGCTTTAAGTCGTCAGGGTTCATCCCTGAATGTGTGGCTTTTGTAGGATTAATATCCTCATTCTTTTTTAATGACAGACTTATGAAGAAGTCTGAGTTTTTCCATAGAGGATTTGGATGAGTAAACTATGCATGAGACTCTAGACAGTAGCTCAACAGTTTATCTCGAAGTACAATGAAATGTGAAGGAACTTATGTAAGTTCAAACACATTTTTTAGGTCAGTGTATAGACTCAAAAGGTTTTGATACCTAAGGCCTGTGGGTAGGATCTGTAGATGTTGGGCTTTACAGTAAACATCCATTCCAATAAGAAGATCTGGGCCTGGTAGATTGCTTCCAAGTACTTTAGTCCAAACTGTACAATGAGGAAAGAAGCGAATGTCAATTTTGCTTCTTGTTCTTAACCTAATTTTGAAAGAATTTCCATCAGCTGCAGTAAAATACTCTTCATGAGAAGTTACTCAGTGTACCCTATAATTCGTTATAGGGTAACACGAGGAAACTATGACACCTTTCTGGCTAACTAAAGGTTAACACCTTTCTAAACAACCCACCTGGTTGTATTATCGACTAACCAAAGTTGGATTGGAAGTGTGTATCACAACGTAGGTATCCAATTATCGGAGTCTTACACCCCTCAACACTTGTTCTTCGACTTATATGGGACTTACTGCTCACGCCTCTTAGGAGCCCTACTTCACTCACACACTCTTATTCTTCTTTCCCCGTTAATGCTTCTGACTCAAGGCAGCGGATATGTTCAGAAGCAACAGTTCTTCTAGATTGTCATAGACTTTCTGATACACAAGATCCTCATAGGAAGCGTGTAGAGCATACTCATCCTACATCTTAGGCACTAAGGCAAACATGATAGTTAAGGTTTAAAGGTTTCAGAGAAGAAAAAGAGTTAGAAGAAAACTAACTTCTTCATTTTCTCATATATCTAAAAATTTAAGCGTGTTTACAAACTGAGACGAACCCTGCTTTTATAAACGAAGCGAGGGATAGAAATGTAAACTATCCCAAAGACAACATGATTGAATGTGCACATTTTTCTAGAGGTACTCATCATATAAGGTCGATGGATAGGATAAATGGTATACACATCTCTATTTCGTAGAGAAGAATCCTATAAGTGATGATAAGTTAATAGTTTAGACATTTCAGTTTTCAATTTGTTTAGAGGTTTAAACCATTCAAGAAATGTCCACAAAAGAGATCTGGACTCAGTTGGATCTGAAAGATGTCGATATAAATGTAGTGGAGAGAAAGCAACAAAACAAGCATACGATGCTGACATAGCCCAAAGATGTCATAGTGTGCAGCCATCAATATCATCATAAAGATGATATATCATTTTGTATGGCGTAGGCGGATCAAAGAGACCATGGCATGGTATGATATCATCCTTAACCAAAACAAGATGCAAATAATAAAAAAGACTCTGTGCAAGTAAAGGATACAATTCTTTCACAGAGGTAGGAGTTCTGGTAAACAATGGAGGAAACTCCTTTCGATACCAGACAAACCTAGGAAACTCCATAAGCCAAAAGAGAGGGATAGGGAGTTTTAGAGTGGAAGAGAAAAATAAGAGTAGCTTTGAAGGTCCAGAGAGATAATCTGCAAGGATATTTTGATGACCTTTCAAATGTTTGACACTGAATTTATAGGAAGAGAACCACTCTTGCCAACTCAAAAGTTGACTATTTGGAATCTTTTTTCCAGCTTGGTAGAGAATTTTGGGGAAAGAAGTGTTATCCATTTCAATGACAAAATGATAAGGAGTGAGGTGGATAGAGAATTTTTCTATACCTATTTTGACAACGAGAATCCCCTTATAAGAGATATGATAATGACATTCAGATGGACTGAAAGATCCACTTGCATGTCCACAATAATGGCATTAGTCATTGATCTCTTCGAGAAGAACTCCCCCTAGTGTTCGTCACTAGCATCTGTTTGTAGGACACGTTATCTTTTTTCAGGAATCTTCAAAGGTGGAGGATCCTAACAAATTTGTTTAAGATGCTTAACAGCTGTTGTCTGTTCTTTCCCCATATTGGTGGATTCTTGCGTAAGAGCTTAGATAAGCTTGATGTGAAGGCTGCTACATGTGATATAAAATCTCTGATATAGTTAACAATTCCAAGGAACTGTTGAATATGTTTCATAGTGAGATTTTCATCAAGAAATTGCAATAATTCTTTTACAATATGTGGGCCTGGTTGGTAGAATTCATCCTTGAATTGCATTACAAGAAATTCTATTTCTGTTATACCAATAGTGCTTTTCAAGGCCGAAAGCATTATTTCTTACTGTTTGGTTAGATCCAAAAATCTTTGAAGAAGGACCTGATGTTCTTCATGGGTTTTTGAGAACAGTAAGATATCATCGATATAAATCAAGGCACTGGTGAGGATAGGCCCATAGATTTTTGTAATGGACTTTTGAAATAGTGATGAAGAAACTTTGAGTCCAAAGGGCATCACAGTCCATTGGTACTGAGCATTGGGAATGCATAATGCAGTCTTGTAACGTTCTTCAGGGTGAATACTCAATTGCCAAAATCCTGCTTTCAAATCAAACTTTGAAAATATTAAAGCTTCCTTGAGAAGTAGTACCTATGTACTAATTTTGGGCAGAGGAAACTTGTCATCCTGCAGGAATGCATTCAGAGGCTTGTAGTCTATTACTAGACGTTTCTTTCCACGTTTTTGCTCTGAACGTTTGTTGACATAGAACGCTTGGCAAGCCTAATCCGACTTTATGGGCTCGATCAATCGTTGCTGCAATAACACGGCACACTCATCTCGTTCAAGCTTTAAGTCTTCAGGGTTCATCTTTGGATGTGTGGCTTTTGTAGGATTGATATCCTCATTCTTTTTGAATGGCAAACTTATGAAGAATTCTGGGTTTTTTCCATAGAGGATTTGGATGAGTAAACTGTGCATGACACTCTGGACAATAACTCAACAGTTTATCTTGAAGTCCAATGTAATGTGCAGGAACCTGTGTAAGTTCAAACACATTTTTTAGGTTAGTGTATGGACTCAAAAGGTTTCGATACCTGAGGCCTGTGGGTAGGATCTGTAGATGTTGGGCTTTACAATAAACATTCATTCCAATAAGGAGATCTGGGCCTAGTAGATAGCTTCCAAGTACTTTAGTCCAAACTATACACTGAGGAAAGATGCGAATGCCAATTCTACTTCTTGTTCTTAACCCAATTTTGAAAGAATTTCCATCAGCTGCAGTAAAATACTCTTTATGAGAAGTCCATGCTTCTGCTGACAAAATATTGGGCTTCATGATCATACGGCTAGAACAAGTATCCATAAATCCAATAGCCATAATGGGCCGGTCATATTTTTTTTACTGAAAAATCTAGATATGAACATATGGTCGTTGAACAGGAGTACGATCTATCTTCATAAATGTCTGTTGTAACTTATATAGTGAATCATCATCAGTAGAGGCAGATGATTGTGATGATTCTTCTTCATCTGTTGACACATAGACAGCAAACTGCGTATCACTGTCCTCACTAGATTGTTCCTCTAGTAATTCCTCAATGTGGCTCTGAGGATGAATAGGCATAAGTTTTTCAAGTTTCTCCAGGAACTTGGCATCTTTCCTGGTTGCTTTAGGACAGTTGTTCATGAAATGTTCCAAGCTTCCACAGACAAAACATCGAGGCTTCTGCCGATGTGATGACTTTTTGAAGAACCTCATAAATCTGTGTTTCTTGTTTATGTTCTTTTTCTTAAAGTTTTGCATCCAAGGCTTCTTGCCTTCTTTCTTCCTGTGGAACTTTCTCCTTTCATAGTAAACTTGAGATTGATGAGCTTTCTTGCTGCTATGACACTTACAAGTCTTTTTATCTTTGCACTTAATTTGGAGATATGGCTTCTTGCAAACCTTTTTAAGAACTGGACCTCCTTAATATTCTTGAACAAAGTATGCTGATCACATAACTTGTTAAGAGAAGCTAAAGCCGCTGATAGATTTCTCTAAGAGATAGAGTAGACATTTCTCTTTGTAGAGAACCTATGGTCCTTTGAAGTTCTGGTTGTATTTCATCTGAAAGGGATGAGATACATGTATAGCGCAAGTTAATATCATTCCATCCATTCAAGAGATAATACCTTTCCGTCATGCGTTTGTAATGCTTTTGAATATCACGCTTATCAAGAGAACAACATTTCATTGCAAAATATTCTTGATAGATTTGCTTGTCAATCAACTGGAAATCACCAATAAATTCTTTGTGAATTATGCCAAGTGGTGCTCTAGCAGTTGTTACTTGTATATACCGAAGACATTGATACACACTAACACTTTGCCACCATTCTTGCAAAGTACCATTAAATCTGGATGTAAATTCAGACAATATCCGGAAGAGGGTGATTAGGTATGGTCATTTGTAGATCAATCCAAGCACCGAACTCATGAAGTCTATATCTCCATTTCTTAGGAGGTAGATCATCAAATGTAAACCAAGGTCCTGAAGTAGGCTTGGTTGTAACCTGTGTCGTTGGCTGAGCTGATATTTCTTGAGGTGCTGGTTCTGGTATGAAGTGTTTAGTCCCAACAGATTCAGCTTCACTAATTTCTGGTTCTTTAATATACTGAGGCATTGTCATCAGAACATTAGATAATTCTGAAAGATCAGCAAAGTTAGCTGACTCATCAGTTGAGGGTGAAGAGATTGGTTCATATGATGACTTTGACATATGTTCTGATAGATCTGAAGATTGTTCAACTGAACACTTTAACTCAAATGAGTTATGAGATGGTGTTGCAGAGACTTCAGATGTATTGCTTTCCGCATCAGTTTTCTCATATTGATAACTAGAATTTTCTGCAATAGGTTTAGAAGTCAGAGTAACTATATTCTTTGTCTACTTAGCTTTATCCTTCCCATGTGATGAGGTGGAATGTTGAATAGGAGGTGGAGATTCTGGAGGAGTATGAATCGTAAATGGTTTCTCCATTGTTGTTCTGGTTCAAAAGGTGGATAAGAAGATGACGCTTTTGGAACTATTGAAGACTCAGAAACTTAAGGTTTAAGTATACGATCAAATATTGACTTTGATTTTGATCATCTAGACTTTTCATGAGTTGTCTAAAGATGAACATACTGCCTACTCAAAAGATAATTAAATTTGAATACCTTTGAATAATCAGCTTCTTCTGGATACTGTTGATACATAGGTGAGGGATATGATGGCTGAGTATTTGAAAAATCCGAAGAGGATGATCCATATATCTGCTGAGATTGAGAAGCATGCATGTCTGCTTCCATTTGTCGTACAGTCCTTTGTATCTCATGTATCTTTCGAACTTTAGAGTCAAATTCTGGCCCCATATATTGGGCTGAGATGTATTGACGAAGTTCAGCATCAAGGTGTTGAATCTGGGTCTTATAAAATTGATACATCTTTTGTATCTGTTCATAAACATAATCGATTTTTAGATGAGTAGCAATATTTTGTTGACTAATTCCATCCAGCTTGGAATCAATCATTCTCAGAACTTTGGTCTGTGATGTTGCATTATGTGTCTGCTAGTTAAGCACTTTATCAGATGAATTTGATGCAAGGGTTCCTTGTGAAGTAATTCCTGACTCTCTGATGTAAGGGTTTGAGATAACCTGCTATGATTCATCAGCTCCTAGATAACTAAGGAAAGTTATCCTCGTCTGGCCTTGCCAACATTACAGGGCATAAGAGTAGGAGGCTGAACAAGAATTGCTGGCATAGATCTGCTAGATCCTTCAGTAGATATGCATCTTTTAGACGACCTAAACATCTCCTTTAGAGACCTTGGTATGGATCTTTCTATCATGAGTAGACCATTTGGATCGTCTTGATCTGGATCATCACCAAGAGGATAATACTGAGAAGGTAAGAACTGAAATTTAGCTTTGATTTGTTCTTCTTTCTCCTTTGATATCTTGGATTATCATCATCAGATTCTGACTCAGGGTTAAGACAGATCTCACAGTCTGTTCGCACATAGATGGGTCAACATCCCATACAAAGTGTCTACGATGATGACTTACATAGACTGGATCTCCATTGATTTGAAATATTGAATTGGAGGATCATCTTTACCTTCCGTATGAGAAAATACGGGCTAGATCTTAAGGCTTGTTTTCTTAGATGGTAGATCTGGTAGATCTGATTGTTCAATAGGTTGGATCATCAGGATAAACCCTGATGTTGATGGACCAGGCGTGTCGTCGCTAGGTCTAGTGTAGATGGATTTGACTGAGCCATCTCTCAGTGTCAAAAGAATCGGAGGAGTTGTTGTATGAAAAGAGTGTCGATGAAGTGCGTGAAATACCTTTTGGTAGTTGGTAATCCATTTTGTTGGCATCAACTTTTCAAGCTCCTATGCAGGCAACTGCTTTGGGATCTGAAGGATAGTGGTCTGATCATTAGATCGATCAGTAACCATGTAGAGAGCATTTGAAGTAGAATTTGGAAAGTTTAGTGCGTAGACACAGGGAATATGACCTCTCTGGTTAACCCTCACTAGGCTAACTCACTTCTTCTTTCTAAACCACTCACTGGTTGAAGACATTGACTAACCAAATCGGATTGGAAGTGTGTATCACTACATAAGCCTTCTAGATATCAAAGACTTACACCCCTCAACGCCTTCCCTAGGCTCACACGGGTCTTACTGCTCTCGCCTTTTAGGACTCCTACTTCACTCACACACTCTTACTCTTCATTCCCCGTTAATGCTTCTGACTCCAAGCAATGGAAAAGTTTAGAAGCTAACAAAATCTTTACCAAACTGTCATAGATATTCTGATACACCAGATCCTTATACAAGACAAGTGTAGAGCATACTTATCTCTGCAATCTTTCACTCAGGGATAAACAAGAATAATAGGGTTTAAAGGTTTCCGAGAAGATAGACTATTTTTATGAAGAAAGATTCTTCATTTTCATTTATGAAACAAAGAAAACCTAAGTCTTTACAACCCTAGGTGTAAATAACAACTTACAAGAACCCTGCTTTTATAGACTAAACAAGGGATAGGAAAGTAAATTTATCCTAGAACAACATTATTACAACTTTAGTAAAAGGTTCTTTAACCTTATCACTAAAGTATCTACCTTAACAAAAGTAGGACAATAATTCACCTAACTTTTACAAAAGTCAAAAAGGAAACAGTAGCACACACTACTTTATACAAAGGTGAATCATGACGATGATAAGATGGAATCTTCAATAGTGTTGAAGTGAAATGTGGAACCCATCTTTCATCATATCAGTTGTTACCACATCTTGTCAGATGTCACTCTATGTCTTTTACAGAATTGATCCATGAATCTAACTTTATTTGTCACGAATTGGTTTGTGCCACGACTAAAGATTAGATGGAGAGTCTGGATCACTTGAGTCATCAGAAGAGCATTTTCTCTTACTGAACTCAGAAACTTATGCAGGAGATGATTAATCTCAGAATCAGAGATGCTTGGAATGTCTTTATTAGGATTTTGAGCATCTTGAAATTCTGCTTCATATGTTTGTGATGGTCCTGCTGTATCAGAAGCTATGTTAGTAATGGCTTCTGGTTCTGTATCATATTCAGGACTATTGGAACCAGGGATATAAACTTCTGGTGCTTCTGGTTTACCAGGCATAAATTCTCCAGGATGTGGTCCAATAGATGTGGTCAATACTGGTGGAGTTGAAAAATGGTTAAGTTCTTTAAGAACTTCCTTTAAGCATTTTAAAACTCCTTTTTGATAATGTGGCCAATATAAAGATGCATGCCAAAACTGGACACGTGGCTCTGTATAGAGGACACCAGTATAAGATTCTCTGTAAGGTCGGTGCACAATGAAGAAGCATTGAATCGTCTGTCGTCTAGTAGTGGCTGTCCATAGACGATGTTGGTCAATTATAGTAGAACACTGCTGCTTCCATTGGTCTAATGGTTGAAACCATTCAAGTAGCGTCCATAATAATGAGCTTCCATTATTAGGGTTACAGAGATGCTGATATAGTTGTAACGGAGAGACTAAGAAAGCACAAGCATAGAGGGCAGAGAGTGCCCAGAAATACCACAATGTGTTTTCAGAAACAGGGTCTTGAAGAAGAGTCACATTAAGTTATGGTGCTTTAATACTAAACATATTTAGAAGACCAGCAGATGAATATTCAAGCAAGAAAAGATGTAGGTAGTAGAAAAGACTACTACGTGCAATAGTGGCAACTTCTGAAAGATTAAAAGGCTGAGAAGTAATTGGAGGAAAAGCTTTCTTTACTAAAGCAGTAAGAGGAAAACTAACCATTCTACAAAATTGAGAAGAACTAGAAGCAATGCTAGAAATCTTTTTGTGTTTTTTCTGAGATTGAGAAAGACTAGAAAACTCACTGAGGTTATAAGGCCGAAGAAAGAATGGATACTTATAGGCAAGAAAAGTATCTGGCGGCCAAGGTGGATGTTGTAAAACTTGTGTACATAGATTAACAGTATCTATCTAACTGAGACTAACTTCTGTCTGAGAAAGAGATAGTCTTTGAGCAGAAAGTTTCAAAGGTGAAATATTCTGACAGAGAGACTTAAGATGCTTGACAGCTGTAGTCTGTTCTTTTCCTCACACTGGTGGATTCTTGCGTAAGAGCTTAGATAAGCACGATGTGAAGGCTGTCACATGTGGAATGAAATCTCGAATATAATTGACAATCTAGAGGAATTGTTGAATTTGTTTTACCGTGAGATTTTCATCTGGAAACTGTAGAAGTTCCTTAACAATATGTGAGCCTGGATGGTAGAATCCATCCTTAAATTGCATCCCAAGATATTCAATTTCAGATGTACCAATTGTGCTTTTAGAGGCCGAAAGCATAATCCCATACTGTTGGGTCAAGTCCAAGAACTATTGTAACAAGGCCTGATGTTCCTCATGGGTCTTTGAAAACAGTAAGATATCGTCGATGTAGATCAAGGCACTGTTGAGGATAGGCTCATAGATCTTGGTGATGGACTTTTGAAACAGTGATGGTGCAACCTTTAATCCAAAGGGCATCACAACCCATTGGTACTGAGCATTGGGAATACAGAATGCAGTCTTACAACATTCTTCTGGGTGAATACCCAACTGTCGAAAACCGGCTTTCAAATCAAACTTTGAAAACACTAAAGCTTCCTTAAGAAGTAGTACCTGTGTACTGATTTTAGGCAAAGGAAACTTATCATCTTGCAAGAATGCATTCAGTGGCTTGTAGTCTATCACTAGACGTTTCTTTCCACGTTTCTGTTATGAACGCTTATTGACATAGAACGCTTGGCAAGCCCAATCCGACTTTGTGGGCTTAATCAATCCTTGCTGCAATAATACGGCACACTCATCTTGTGCGAGCTTCAAGTCATCAGGATTCATTTCTGGATGTGTAGCCTTTGTAGGATTGATATCCTCATTCTTCTTAAATGGTAGACTTATGAAAAAGTCTCGATTCTTCCATAGAGGATTAAAATGAGTAAACTGTGCATGAGACTCTGGACAGTAACTTAACAGTTTATCTCGAAGTCCAGTGTAATGTGCTGGAACCTGAGTTAGTTCAAACACATTTTTTAAATTAGTGTATAGACTCATAAGGTTTCGATACCTGAGGCTTGTGGGTAGAATTTGTAAGTGTCGGGCCTTACAGTAGACATCCATCCCAATTAAGAGATCTGGGCCTGGTAGATTACTTCCAAGTACTTTAGTCCAAACTGTACACTGAGGGAAGAAGTGAATGCCAATTCTGCTTCTTGTACGCAACCCAATCTTAAAAATATTCCCATCAGCTGTAGTAAAATATTCATCATGAGAAGTCCATGCTTCTGCTGGTAGGATGTTGGGTTTCATGATCGTACGGCTAGATCTTGTATCCATAAATCCAATAGCCTTAATGGGCCTATCATATTTATCCTGTTGAAAGATCTGGATATGGACGTATGGTCGTTGTACTGAAGTATGATCTAACTTCATGCAAGTCTGCTGTAGCGTATTGACTGAATCATCACTGACAAAGTCAGATGAGTGTGATGAATCTTCTTCTTCTGTTGAAAATGAAACAGCAAACTGAGTTTCACTGTCCTCACTAGACTGTTCTTCTAGTAGCTCCTCAATATTATTGTGAGGGTGAATCGGCAAAAGTTGTTCAAGTTTCTTCAGGAATTTGGCATCCTTCCTGGTTGCCTTAAGATAATTGTTCGCGAGATGTTCTCGGCTTCCACAGACAAAACATCTAAGTCTTCCTTTCTGGCGATGAGAAGACTTTTTGAAGAACCTCATTCGTCTGTACTTGTTGCTCTTGTTCTTCACTTTGAAGTTTCGCTTCCAAGGCTTTTTGCCTTCCTTTCTGTGGAACTTCTTCTTATGCCTTTTCTCATAATAGACTTGAGATTGATGAGCTTTCTTGCTGCTATGGCA
>JANKOE010000204.1:39164413-39185233 GCA_026284465.1 Erythroxylum citrifolium
ACCTGAAAATAGGTTAACCGATCCTATAGGTTCTTTAGGTTCAGGTTCGTGAAATTGCCGAACCTGACATTCAGGTTTAGGTTCAGGTTATTTATGAACGGGTCAGGTTACCCTACCATGAACACCCCTATCTTTAATATGTCATATCAATGAGAATCATATTAATAAAGGAGGTATTTTCTTTTACAATCTAAGTTATTTTAGCATAATCTGAAGTCCATATGATTGGGTAACTAGGTGGAAATAATTAGAATTAATTTAATGAATGTTTTTAATCTAAGTATGCTTGAACTAGAAGTTATATATCCAATTCTCTTAGAATCAATATGTAACTAAAGTAAACTAGTCGTTGCATACCCTATAAGCCATATTATTGCATAAAAGCTAAGCTAGTTTTTTCCTTAATTATCACTCCTTATAACATATGATCTTTAAAAAGGTATGTAATGAAATGAAATTTGAATGGAATTATGTATTCTCTCATCCTTTCATGTCATAAGCCCACTAATTGCATACACTAGACCAATAATGAAATAACCTTGTTTTAACTTGACACATCTTTAACCTCATGAAATTCATCTAAACTAAACTAAAAGGATAAAAGTATAATTAATTCAACCAAAATGTTCTAATTTTAGATATAAAACATTTTTTGGAATGCCTGTGAAAATATAGTTGATGTTGGAGCATACTTTCATTTTTGTTTTAAGTCTTACATAAAATTGAAATGCTTGTGCTTTACAAAACCTATGGTTTGTCTCTTTATATTTCTTCCTTAATTTTTTTCATGTCCTTTAATATGTATACTTCTTAATTATTAACTTTGAACTACGTTATACATGATCCCAAGACCTGGAACCTAATTGTTATTCAATTTGACAAGTTTAAGAGTATCAATGAATAACTATAACTTATGCAAATATAAGAAGTTAAATGAGTGAATCAATCTACATTTACAGTTTTGAAGTTGATATTTTATTATCCTAATCTTAAAGCTTAGTTTCATTTTTTATTTATAAATGCTTATCATACTCCTTATTGATTCCATCTTATTTCTTATTGTTTTTAATAACTACTCATTTGAATTTTACTCAATAAATATTATTATTACCTATAACTTCAAGTAGTGTAACAATTGAGCTCAAGCTCAAGCTTTGAGCCTAGGTAGCCTAATTAAGCTTGGGCTCAAGCCATATAATATAGACCCAATTAGGCCTTAGGCTAAAATAAAAAGTTTTAAGTTGAACTTAGGCCATAAGTAACCTAGGCCTACCCAATAATTTTTAAAAAAAGTTTAAATAGTATTTAGAAAATAACAAATACAAAAAAGTATTTGTCTTGAGTACAAAGCTCGTTAATAAGCTTCTGCAGCTATATAAGAAGTAATCAACATATATATAGAAAAATATTCTTCAGCTAATGTTATAATAATACAATTCCCTTTGAGAAATAAGTAAACAAACTTTCAAGCATTACCACTCCTGATCTTAGGCTAAAGCTTGAAAAAGGGACTCAACACTTTAAAGCATCTTTTACTTCAGGTATAAATTAATTCTCTAAGAAGAAGCAACTACATCTTTACAACCATTGTCCACTACCTTTATTGTTTAGTAATAGTTGCTCCTTAATCTATTGAATGAGTTTAGTCAACATATATTTCTTAGACCTTTCCACTCCTTAAAAACATTAGGTATTCCTTTTCTTTTAAATTTTATAAAGGCACGAACTAAATAGTATCACAAACATTGTCATGTTTCCTTAAAATATGTTTATATCTAAATATAACAATTTTATAAACTTAGCATAGTTGAGATTAGACTTCTTAAAATGGAATAAATCCTTAATGCATTTCTTGATATTAACAAAGAATTTAAATTCGAAGAAGAGATGCAAGAGTGATTTAAAGACAACTTTGCATAAAGAGCATAATCTCAATCTGCCAAGAGTGATTACTCTATTTCTAGTAGATAATTGCATAAAGAAGGAGAGTTTAGGTAACAAGTTTTTACTCCAAATAAGATTATATGAAACTTGAACTTCACCTTTGGTCCAAAGCATCTCTCTATAAGATTTATTTTTTAATTTATTAGAAGAATGTCCAAACCAAAGATAAAAGTCATTCTTTTTAGGTTTAGGACCATAACTCAAAATGATATATACAAGTTATACAAGGAAGTTTATCTATTGACTAAAACTTATCCATTCTTTCACTTTGGAATTCCTTAGAAATTTATTCAAAATAATAGGTATTAATTGAGTATAGATTAGAGGCCTAGCTTTAATTCAATTATAAAAGTATAAAGAAGCCTTTTCACTATTTTCCAGTTTTCACTTAACATTTCCTTCAAAAATCTTACTTAGCTTCAACAGTTGAGATAAGATCCATGAAAATGTAGACCTTGATCTAATTTCCCATAGGCTACAAGTAAGTGTGAATCCATTTGACCCATAATGAATCTTTATTCTCCAAAAATCTCTATAATCTTCTCTTTATAAGGACTTTATTGCTAAGATTTAGTGGGGTAATTCCTTATCCTCCTTCTTTAATTGGTTTACAGATTTCACTCTAAAATACTTTTTCATTACAACCCCTATTATACCCTTTGGCCTATAAGAAACATCTCAACATCCTTTCTATTGATTTGATTAAACTTTTAGAAAGGAACATATGTAAAGGTCAATATATTTAGAGATTAGTAATAATTTAATTGATTGTAACCTTTATGCAAATAAGAGCCTTATTTCATCAATTACTTAATATTCTTTATATCTTCTTTATTAAAGGGAGACGCTCTTTGAAATGGATCTTCTTGGTGGATATAGGTAAAGTAAGGTATCTAAAGAGAGGATGTTTTACTTGCAACCTTAAGACGGCTAAAAGCTAACCAACAATATAATGAGAACAAAATGAAATGATAATATAGCCAAACCAAAAAGCTCCATAAAAGTATGTAAAGATGTCATTAGTACACTTCCTGATTTGTCATGATCTCATGAAATAAGAAGTACGTAATTAATAAAAAAGAGACTAAACAATCTAAGTCTTTTGAACTTGCTATGATATATAAAGCTAGAATGGAATAAGATGTTATGCTTTACTAATTTGGTGAAGGTTTACATGCATAAGATAAATCAATATGCAGAGATAATGTCACTAATTTGTAATTTTACCTTTCAAACCATAAGCGCACAATATACTGGTAAGTACGAGTCGATCTCATGAGGACTAGAATTACTAGTAGTTACCATCTTTTTATTATCTAGCCTAACAAATTATGGAGTTTAAGATAAATAAAATGTAAAATTAAAATAATAAACTAAAATAGATTAACAAAATTAACTAATTAGAACAAAGATTAAACTAAGAAATAATCAAGAAAAACAATATGCCTGGATTTTGAGCCCCCTAGGACTTTTCATGCATTCATGATTTCACCATTCAATTTAATATTTAATTCATTATACGTGGAAATTCCTATCTTATGTCAATATATTTTTCAAGTCTATTAATAACTAGTCATCAGTTGAGTAACTGAAACCTCTTTCTAGTTAAAACCTCTAAGATTACATTAATCAATTTGTGAAATTCACTATTAGTTTTGAACCTAATCTAAAGGATTTACGTCAACTTATCTCTAGGTTTGCATACAACTACTTTCAACTATGGTATATCTATTCATACAAAAAGATTTCTCAATCTTAATTTCATGAAATCATACATAAAATAATATGATAGCAATATTAATTCAAGAATAACTATGAATACAAAATTGAATCTCAATGAAACTAAAAAGTGAACTAATTTAAAATAAAATCACTATAAGGTCGATTTTAGGGTTCATCTAATCCAAGAACCAACAAACGTTTAGCTCATAATTATAACATCAAGTTTGAAGGGAAAAAATAAAACTAAAAGAACCATAAATTCATGAATATCCACCCCAAATATGTTTCATTGTTTGATCTTTGTTCTCTTTACCATTATAGGCCATCAATATGTCTTTCTTAGAGCCCCTTGAGCCTCTTATGAACTCCTTTTTAGTTTGTATTATTTTCTCTTCATTTTATCCATTTATAGCTTGAATTTAGGATTTTTTTAAGTGGACATTGTCACTTATATGCCTCAATATTGCATTAATAGTCAAAAATTGCAAAGAAACATGGTCTCATAGAGCCATATGGTCACCCACTTGGTTGTGTAGACTTACATGTGCATCCATACGAGTGTGTAGACTTACACAAACAACCACCAAAATAGCTTCAATTTTTTCATTTTTTGTTCTGATTTCATTCTAATTCTTCTCCTTTGTATCCATAAAACAAAATAAGAACTAAAAATATAGTATAAACAAGATATGTACAAAAAATAATAAGAAACTCTTAAATAAACATGCAAAATACATTAAATATGAGATTAGAAATATAGTTTATTAAGCGTTTATCAAACATCTTACACTTAAGATCATGCTCCCAGTGAGGGACCATGTTTTATGGAAGAAATTTACATTAAACCCATCTGTCCAAGGGCTATATAAGGTAAGTGCATCTACTGTTTAATAACTACTTCTAAAACTAAAAAACTATATGATATGTGCTTAATTGTTGATACATTTAACCCTTTACACTTAGTGATTAATGATATGAAAATGCTTAAGATACTAATTATAGTACTTATATGGTTTTAGATACAATTTGGAAGCAAAAGCGCCAAAGTAAGTCGAAAGCACAATCTTTGAGTTGTCCTTTTGAGACTCACATTAACTTATCTCTATGAAACAAGAAGAAGAAGGATTAAAGCAAGAGGAGATAACAAAATGCATAAAGATGAAGAGAAAGTCATAAGAATGCAACTCACGACCATGACACAAAGTGTCATCAACGCGACTAGTGATGCACGACCATGACACGCTTGCACGGACATGGCTCAAGTAGTCACGCCCATAACATAAAGTCATGGCCATGCATGGTGTGTCACACCAAGTCATAGGTGTGACACAATGCCACCTCACCCCTCATTTAACCTATCGTTAATATATACCGAGGGTGTGACGGTGTAGTGGATATGAAAGTTTTGGGTGTTTTTGGCTGAAAGGAGAGAGAGCTTTGGGAGAGCACAAAGAGGGTGATGGAAGCTCTCCACCATGAAAGACTTATAAAGGGGTAGCTTTCTAATGCCAATTTGGAGACGACATCGACGCCGACAACCCAGTTAAGCATTCCTTCCTTGTATTTGTTGTTTCTTTCTCTCTATAGAAATTGATTATGTTATCTAAAGTATATGAATTTGGGTATTGTGAAAAGATTATTTTAATGTGTTCGTTGGATCATTTTATTACAGACCCATTGCTAGAATATTCAATGTAATCTGTAATTGTTATGTTGAAATTCATTTGTAGCAACTAATGATTTGTAATCACTAGTGATAACATAACCTAAGTTAAATGACACATCGTATGTGGTTGCCTTGATTAATCGATTTTCCTGATTCATAATGTAGTTGCCCAATTGAATCTAGAGATCGTATCCTAGGTTATTCGGTGGCTATGTTTAATTAACGATCGTGTCTTGATTAAACACAACCTAATGGAAAATTTGAGTTAATAGATTAACCTACAATTAATAGTTTCTAGGAGAGGTTTCATTACAAAAAATCATCGAAATATGTTTCATTAGGGTGTAGGTCGAGATAGAACCAAAGAATCAGATTCCTAATGAATTCACCACTTTCATCACTTTACATGTTTTCTTTCATTTGTTTTTCTTAGTTTAGTATCATTTTATTTTCTTATTTCAAAATAACCAAACTCCCTAAACCTAAACACTGAATAATTTCATTCTAATAACTTTACATACACTCTCTGTTTGATCGACCTAGACTCGCCACTGCTATAGGAGTAATAGGTCTAGTTTATTTAACTAACATTAATATGCGTTGTCAATTTTGGAGCCGTTTTTGGGGAGTACAGTGTTTTAGTTTTTGTTATTGATTTTAATTGGTGATTTGGACATATTTGTTTACAATTTGTTTCTTTTCAATTAATTCTTGATCTTTTCACTTTCTGTTTAGTATTAGTGATTTAATATATACATATATATATATTCATGGACAGAAGTAATATCTTTTATAACTTATATTGCCAACCTTATAATTATGTTTAGAGTGATCATACAAATTTTAATTATGGATGAGATAGTCAACATAATTACTTCCATGATAATATGCAGGCCACACAGTAATTCCCATAGGTACCAGAGGCTTCTTATAACGACTCATGTACATTTTTGGATGACTTTATCAAGACTTCTACTATTAACAATATTCAACTTCAATAAGATATACAGCAAATTCAACAGGTTATGCAACAAATTCAGTAGCATATCTTACAGTTCTAGCAGGAAATGATGTAATCCCACCAAGATACAACTACTAGACTCTAGAACTTAGCAAGCTAAATGAGTCAAATAACAGAAACTCTTAACCACTTAGCATCACAAAGTGAAGAGGAGCAACCATATCAACCTGAGGTGTACCTAATGGATGTTATGTGGAAACCTTATAGAGTGATGAGGATCTTGAGAATTTTGAGTGTATTAATGAAGGAATTGCTTATGTGGAAGAAGTGGAGGAAGAGCTCGAACCAGAAAAGGCATATCTTTTATCTTAGAGGTAAATACTGAGTTCCAATTTATTGTTATGACTGACTCTTTACCCTTACCTAGCATGTTAGAGAAATTAAACGAGGAAGAAAAAGACAAAAAATCATTTGAAATATTTCCAAAGGGCATGGACTCAGTAGAGATCAAGATTTTTAAAATAGGGAGGATGCTGAATAGGAATGATCAACTAAGGCCCTATCCTAATCAATCTCACGTAAAGGAGCCGCATATGGCACCAAAAGATCACAATTTTGTCATGAAAGGTGAAAACATGGAGTCGAGCCACCCTACATAAAGGCGCTTCTTGGGAGGCAACTCAAAAGAAGTAAATTTCTTTTCTTTAAATTTTCGCATTTAGTTTTTATATGCATGTGTTTTTAGTTATTTATTTCTTATTTTTAAGCCTTCAATTAAAATGAGAGAGAATAAAACAAACAATCAAACAATTTCTCATTTTCTATTACTTCTTGGATTATGTGGTCATGATTAGAGTGTGAATTGACTAGAGAATTTCATAGCAATTTAGCATGTACTTTTACTCTTATGATTGGTCAATATGCTTTATCTTTAAAAGAGTAGTGACTAGTGGTAGACAAAGCCAGTGAGATTTTGAGCCTTTATAGACTGACACATCCATTCTAGTCTCGTTGCCTTTTGCTTAAGTGTGACTTCATGACATGTAAATCCTGATTTTTACTTTGATTTTCTATTTAATAACACATTTATATCATATGCATTAATATGGAAATGATTAGGCATTCTTTGCTTTTCCAAACTATATTAGCCAAATAGCCTACCCATTATATGATTTTCCTTTTTTATAAGCCCCTTTGAGCTTGAATATCCTTTCTTTTGTATTAACCACATTACATTCTTTAAACTTAACCAAATTTCCTACCTAAACCGTAAAGCTAGTAGAGCATTTGTGATTGTTGATGATTGTGGATGCATAAAAATTCTAATTATAGGGGTGTACATATATGTGGGTTAGTTATAATGTTGGGATGCTGTTTTATTTCTTATCATTGAAATTCCCATGTTGATGTAGTTTCTTTTAATTTTCATAAGAGAAAAAAAAAAGAGAAAAGAAAAAGAAAAAGAAAAGAAAAGAAAAAGAAAGAAAGAAAAACGTTTAAATAAATGTATCAAGGAAGAAGTGCATATGTGCTGAAAAGTTGTTTATGATTAATGCATCCTCCTAAAGTTTTAGTGAATGGGTTATTAGAGTATGTTGAAAATGAGGTAGATGTTGGCTTCGAAGGTTCATTCTTTGTGGTTTCAATATATTGTCATCAATTATATGAGTGATTCCTTCATATTAGATTAGTGATGCATAACCATGACACAACATGTCATAGCCATGACTCACTTTGCATGGGCATGAATTAAAGTTACAGTTGTGTATAATGTGTCACACCTATGACACATCAAGTCACGAGTGTGACACAATGCCACCTCACCCCTCATTTAACCTAGCGTTAGTATATATTGAGGGTAAAACAACGCACAGGATATAAAAGTTTTGGGGTGTTTTTGACTAAAAGGAAAGAGAACTTCAAGAGCTCAAGAGAGCACGAAGAGGGTGATGGAAGCTCACCACCGTGAAAGACTTATAGAGGGGTAGCTTTCTGATGCTGGTTTGGAGGTTACATCAATGCCGACAACTCAGTTAAGAATTCATCCCTTGTATTTATTGTTTCTTTCTCTCTTTAGAAATTGATTATGTTATCCGATGTATATGAATTTAGGTATTGTGAAAAGATAATTTTAATGCGTTTATTGGATCATTTTATTACAAACCCATTGCTAGAATATTCAATGTAATTTGTAATTGTTATGTTGAAATTTATTTGTAGCGACTAATGGATTGTAATCATTAGGGATAACATAAACTAGGTTGATGATGCATCGTATGTAGTTTTTTCCTTGATTAATCAGCTTTCCTAATTCGTAATGCAATTGCCCAATTTAATGTAATTTGTAATGCAATTTACAAACCCTAGGTTATTCGGTGGCTAGGTTTAATTAACGGTTGTATTTTGATTAAACACAACCTAAGGGAAAACTCAAGTTAATAGATTAACCTATGATTAATATTTTCTAGGAGAGGTTTAAGAACAACAAATTTTCGAAATATGTTTAATTAGGGTGTAAGCCGAGATAGAACCAGATTCCTAACGAATTCACCACTTTCATCACTTTGCATGTTTTCTTTAATTTATTTTTCTTAGTTTAGTTTCATTATATTCTTATTTTAAACCAACCAAACCCCCCTAAACCTAAACACTGATTAATTTCATTTCAAAATGTTGAATGGATTCTAATTCATTTTTTGCTTTGTTGCCAAGATGATGTGTGTTGCCAACATTGGCTTTATATAACATTTTTATTTCATGCTTGATTATCAATATTTTCCTTGCATAGAGATGCTACTTGGTGCCTATGATATTGGATCTCAATGCTTTCCAAATTCTTTATTCAAAACAACTAGCTCCAAAATGAAATTGTTAATCTGAATGAAAATTTTGAGTTTGCTACTACAAGTTTGGTTAAAATGGTGGTGTAGTCAAATAGGATGTTGTTTAAGTATAAGTAAAAACAGCTGGGGAAGACATTCATCTACAGTAGATTAGCAACACTTTTATTTAGTTTTTTCTTAATTAGGTGATCACCATTTGTTTATTGTTCCATGTGTTAAAACATCCACTTGTCAGTAAATCAATGAGCTGAGATTCTTTTAGACAATTGCCAAATTTTATACGAGGATTACATATTGATCTTGGTCTATTTGCTTCCTCTACTTTTGTGATGGAGTTGAAATCACTTGAAATCATCCAAGGTAAGTTGGTTGAAGCTGCTATCTAATTCCACAGGAAGTTCCTCTGGTTTATATTATTATGTGCATATACAAAGGTTATGTAAATATGCCAATTAAGTTGCTTCATATTGACCTGCAAATGCACTATTTGATTTGTAATTTCAAAGGAGTTAATAGAAAAGATGTTAGAATCATATAGCACAATGATTATTCCATTTGGATGGTAGGTTTGACTGCAGATGATCTACTAGTTGGTAAGAAGATAGGTCAATAGTTTGTAGCACTCCTTCTTAATTCTAGTTTCCAAAATTCCAACAATTGCTACTTTATATTGCAAAATAGAATCCTTGATCATCATCTTCTTATTTGGAGCATTATCCCCTCTTACATTACATATGAGGACGTTCATGTCTCCCTTAAAGATGGATTCTTTTCTT
This sequence comes from Erythroxylum citrifolium, assembly GCA_026284465.1. Lineage (NCBI taxonomy): Eukaryota > Viridiplantae > Streptophyta > Magnoliopsida > Malpighiales > Erythroxylaceae > Erythroxylum > Erythroxylum citrifolium. The sequence goes on from JANKOE010000204.1 coordinate 39,174,326, forward strand.
TGCTTGATCTTCTTATAACCACTGTCTCACAATTTTGGTCCTTATGAATCTGTTGTTGAGTATACTTTACAGGTGTTTCTTGGATTTTTTCCCACATTATCTACATTTGTCTGTGTAAGCCTGTGTGGATCTTCTATTTGTTCTTTCCCCTGTTGCACGTCTTGCATTTGATTGATCACCTCACTTATAGTTTTGTTTACTTTGTCTGTCGTGTCTACTACAACTAGAACTTTTGTGATGTTTGCTTTGTATGTTGTGTCTACTGCAGCTGGAATTTCTACTACTACTGGAATTTTGTGTTTTTCCTCCTACATATTGCTCATTTCTAGTAACTCTCGGTGTTCTCTTATTTTAAACATCCTCCTTGTTAGTCTACACATTTGGTTTTTTAACTAATTGTGGTCTCCAATCACAGGTAATCCCCAATTAGTCTCCACTGATTCTAAATCCCCAATCAGCCAAGTATGGTTTCAGGCAAGTCAAATAAGGAAGTAACCAAAATGCAAATCCTAACATATTCAATACGCTTAATTTCTTCTATGGATTGATCCGTTGCTATTGGTTTTTCTATATAGCTTGTAAGATGGCTGAGGCCCTTTGTAGTCTAATATTCAAGAAAACGTCACACAGGCATATCCATATGGGAATATTTTCATGTTTAAAGTCTTCCAATTTGAGTCATGGCCTCCATGTTTGTAGCAATATGGGTTTATTTTGCACAATCCAGGGTCCATATTGTAGCACTAACTTGGTTTCATCTGAGATGGAAAATCTAAATAGAAACACATCTTTATTGTTCACTTACACATCCAATAATCCATGTTCTTTCCAGTTATTAAAGGCATAGTACTTCATAACTAGATAAGCAATCCATTTTTCAACAAAAAATCCAAGGAGTGCGGTTCTATATTTTTCTACACTAACTTTCAACAATTCCATTAGTGGAGAGACTATTCTCTACTCATAAGTTTGATTAGGAGGGCAATATGTTAGTTTTTGTTTTGGTTTACCATCACATACAACTTGTGTCTATGTCCTTCGATTGGGGGAGTATTAAGGCTTGAAATAAACAGGTTAGTTAAGGTTGAAGCAGAATTCCTAGCTGAGTTATTGGAACAAAAAGTAAAAGTCCATAGGTACAAGCTATAAACTGTTGGTTAAAAGTTAGATGAACAGGGTTAAAGAGCTAGGGGAGGTTATGGAAAGAAAAGGTGAGTCGAATACAGTTGGTGATGAAGTAGGTGCGGTCTATGAGGGTGGTAAGATGAGCGAAAGGTGAGGATCGAGTGAGTATTAGGATGAGTGAGATGTGAGGATTCTGGTGAGTGAGTGTTAATAGAATTGAGAATAATAAGGCAGTATATAGTAAGTATGGGTAGATGGCATCAAGTTTGGAATCTATTATAGTTGTTTTGACCAGAGGGAGATCCAAACAAAGCTATACGTAAAGGATGGTGATTATGTACAACTTTAAAGTTCTGATCATTCTGGCATAATTCTTATTACAACTCCACTTATTAGTTCAAATTATAAAACATGGTGTATAATTATTAGGATATCATTAGAAACAATGTGTACTCTAGGTTTTAATGTTAATTATAAGATCAATCTCAAGTTTTACTTAATTTTGCAACACTGGCCAAAATACTCAAATTTTAAATTTGTTATGAAAATAGTCTGACGTTAAGTTTCCTATTAATGTTGTTGATGCGGACACCCACGTCAAATTATTGTACTTGTGTGATTGCCACATTTTCCTTTTTTCAATTAATTATGATATATTTAATAAAGTTGAAAAAAATAAAAACTTAATGTTGGTGTAGTGAAATCCTGTAAGTTTACATTTACACTTCCTTTCTAGCTTTGATTACGCTGGTCTCATTGTGATAGAGAGATCATGAAGGTGTGGTGAAGATTTTGACAAAGAAGAAGGCTAAATTTGAATTGACGGTGGTTGATTTAGGGTTAAGGTTGAGGGTGGTTAATTTAGGTTTAAGAGAAATGAAGAAATTTGGGCATTAGATGTTTTTTATAAGGTGTTTTCAAGATTTGTACAAGTGGTTAATCAACTGAGAAGCACTTTGGCAGCAATAATATAAGATTAAGCTTACCTTGTATTTTATGCTAACCACGACCATAGAGCTTTAGAGCTTTAAGGAATTTTTGATACTCTCCTTCTATCCCTTTTTCCTTTTGCTTTGTAATGGTATAAGGTTTTCTGTCCTATCAAAATAGAGAAAAGAGGTAAGAATCAGAAAAGATCAATAATGGAAAATAAGAAAGTTGTGAAGATTTAAAAATTTCAATACCTTAGTTATGTAGTCTTCAAATATGTTAAATTCCTTTATCTAGACAAAAGAGTCGAATTGTTCATTATCATCATGAGAGGAATTCTCTACTTTAGTAGCGGTGTTTGGCTTTGTCTCTCTAAATTGCCCCTATACTTAAATCTTTAAAAAAGCCTATATTCCCACAACCATTGGACAATTGTCTATAAATTAAGATTAAACTCTAAACAAGCAACATTAATTCATTATTCTTTTTAAAAACATAAATTGTACTAACACAAAGATTCAATTTCAAATATAAAAATACACAAGCGTATGCGTATAACACAAAAATCCCCATAAAATTAAATGATAACCACAACTACAGCTGCTCTTTAGTAAGGTTATATGATTAAAAAATAGAAGAGTGAATTAAGTATAGACTTCAGCAGATTAAAAGTAGATTACTGAAATCTATCTCCTCCTTATCCATTTTCTTTTTTTCCTTTTTTACTTATGATTGTTCATCATATAATAACTTTAAACCTATAATAATAAACATCTACCAAGTCTAATATAAAGTGAAGATGTTATAAAAATCTAGTTTTAGAATAGAAACTATGAATATATAACAAATCGTAACTTTATAAGAATATTTTCCAAACAAAAACGAGTACAAAATAAATAAAACAATAACACAATAACGAAACATTTCTCTTTTTGGTAAAAAATAAATTATCATTACTGGCAACATCCAGTGCCTAAGTTTCTTCTTTTCTCTCAACCCTAAATTAACTACTCTTGACCTCAAAACCCCAAATCAACCACCATTAATCAAAATCTAACCTTCTTATTTTAAAAAATTGATACGTTGATATTTTTATTTTATATTTGGTGGAAATTACGTTTTTAATACAAGATATTTTGATGTTTTTGATGGATTTATTTTCTCTATGTTTTTTTGGACAGTTAAGGAAGGTTTGCTGATTTGTCGGTTATCTAGGGCTTATTTGGAATATTTTAAATGGAGTTCAAAAATCATAGGAGCGGTTCTATCTTGATGGAAGTCAAAAACAACCATCTGTTTTGAAAGTGGATGGGGGTCACTAGCAAGAATTAAGGGGAGGAGCTGAAGATTATCTCCTTATCATTTATTGGGTTAAGGGAATCCCTCTGTTTTTGGAAAAAGGGACGTTATTCTCTTTTATAAGGCAGGAGGGCTGTTGGTTTTGGCATCTATCGATAACAGAATCTTCAAATTTCTTTAGTTCAAAAACTAGCCATGAACGGCTAACTCTTTTACTTTCCAGCTGAAGGTTTAGTCGAAGTGCTTAGTTCCACGAAAGTGTTATGAGATCTAAAAATTTTATTCCTACTCATTTTGATTCTTCAATACTTATTTATTTTCTGCGTTTATTGGGTTTTGGTGGATGCTTATTATTTATGTTTAATTAAACGATTTGGCCAATTTTTTAATTAATTAGGATAATAAATTGCTAGTTAATGAGATCAAATACATAATTGTTTGGTTGAGTTAATAATTGTAGCAAATAATATAGCTTGATTAGAACCATATTTTCAGGTTATATTAAGGAAATAAATAACCTAATTTGAATAAACTACGCGTGTGGTTTATTGGTTAGGATCAGGTCTTTATCAACTTTAAGCTATCAACGAATTGAATCCTATACGCAAGTTGGGATTATTTGTTTGTAAGAGATTAATCGAAGCTCGTTGTCTTGTTTAATCCAATTTACAAAAAGATTAAGTTGTTAGAAGCGTCTTCAGCAACTATAACTGGTCTATTGATTTAATTGATGAGTTTATATTTGCATCCATGATCAACACCATTGAACTAGCATGGAAATAACCTTTGGCTGGAATTAATTCTTAAATCAATTTTCTTTATTCTTATTTTTATGATCCCATTCAATTTCTTCAATTAAACCCGCGCCCCCTTTTATTTTTCTTTACTAAATTCTTCTAGTCTTCAAAAGAACATTATTAATTTCTAGTCTCTGTAGATTCGACCTTACTTGCCATTTTCTACAATTATTTTGTAACTTGGTAGTAGGATATTTTAATTGGTGGCTTTGACATCTATAAAAAATATTCACTACACCTCAAAAAATTCTCTATCATAATAAAGGAGCAGGGCAATTGGAGCTAAGAGAGGAAGAGTAAATGTAAACCTACCGTGTTCTCTACACCAATATTAGGTTTTTATTTTTAAATTTATTGAATATAACATAATTAGTTGAAACAAAGGGAACTTGTGGCAGGATAATAATTTGACATGGCTAGTTATGTCAGCAACGTTAACAAATTTTTTTACATTAGGCTATTTTGATAACAAATTAGAAGTTTGGATAATTTAGCACTATTTTTTAAAGTTTGAGCTGGTATTATAAAATTGAGTAAAGTTTGAGATTTTTCAATAATTAACCACAGTTTTATTGATGTTATAATGATGGTTCCGAAAGAAAATTCAAATGATTTTTAGTAGTGTCAGAGGATTGACTTTGTAGTTACATCTTGGATTCGAAATTTTATATCCAAGGATTTAATTAAGACTTTTATGTATATCTCAAATTCTAGAGAATTTTGAAATTAATTACATGATAGATTTATAGAATCATCTATCAATTATAGAGGTGTATATCATCTATATCATATGGTAATGACAATGTATCAATTTATTGCACTAAGCCTAATAAACTTTAGGCTGAATTTATTACTTTAGATCAAATACCTCATTGTAATTATGATTCTAAGAAGCAAGTTAAGGAAATGGCAAACAAGAGCCATTACATTTAATGAGTATAGCATATTCAATGGTACTGAATTTAATAATGGAGCAACATTGGTCTCAAAGAAGGTAGCAAATATGATTTTAAGAAAAGTAAAATTAAAAGGTATAAAGGTCATTATGATCACTATGATGGGCATACGAAAGAAAAACTTCTTAAATTGATAAAATATACTAAATGATGGTAGCAAAAGAAGACAAAGACATAAGGGCAACAAAAACTAGTAGTAAGGATGATTTTAACTAAAGAAGAAATGGAAAATGCCTTTTGCTACAACATTAGAACAATAAAGAGAGTGGCATTCATTTTGCTGGTAAATTGAATCCTTCTGGTATTTGTTATGCTAACAATGTAAGGATAGGTTCATAGGTCATAGACATAAGGGCCACCATCACATGTGCGTTGAGTTTTTACAAATTAAATTTTTTCCCTAAGCGCTTGTTAGTTTCCTTCCTAGTTATACCTCTAATAAAGTCGTGCAAATTGGAAACATAAAACTTACATAAACAAATTCTACTATTTATCCCATCTTTCAAAATCAACCTACTTTTAGTTAATAAGTTGATAAAATATCAAAACTAACATTAGTATTTTGTCCTAATCTTTTTTTAAAATTTTAGGACTTTGAGAATAAAAGGGTCTTGGCTATAAAGAAGGAAGAGGAGGGGATATATAGGTTAAATGTGACAAGTTTTTCTCAATATTGTATACATGATATTCTTAACAATTTCCATATAAACAATACTATTCGTTCTGGTATGTGCCTACCTACACACAAAGTTAATGAAACAAAATGGAATAAAATGAATGGTTTATAGTATAAGATAGATCAATTTGCTATCATTTTAATTGCAAATTCTAGTTTATGGTATTCTATGTTAAGACATGCATCTTTTGATATCTTACATCCTATACATTTTCTTGAAGGAAGCTTGAAAGAAAATGTTCTTTGTCATATTTTTACTTTGGCTACCCAAACTAGACATATTTTTCAAGATATTTATACAAGTTCTCATAATTTTTTAACTTAATTCATATAGATGTTTAAGGTTCTTACATTGTTAATTCTATTATTAGAGTTAAATATTTTTAAATAATAGTGGATAAAAAAGTCAAATTGTGTGGATATATATAATCAAAAGAGCTAAGTGTTTACTATATTGAAAGGGTTTGTTGCCTTAGTAGTAACTTAGTATCAAATAAGAGATAAAGTAATCAAGGAGACAATGGTGTTGAGTTTAATGCAAATTATAGTGATTTTTAGAGGTAAAGGAATTCTTCATTGAAGAAATTGTGTATATACACCACATCAATATAGTAAAGTAAAACGAAAACATATGGATCTGCTCATTGTTGCTAGAGCTTTAATGTTTGAATCAAAAAGTGTTTCTTATTGAATAAGTTTCCTTAAAAAATGTTATCTTGGAAAGCCCATTTTGAGATATTAATAGGACAATTACTTATATATGATCATTTGAAGGTGTTTGGATGTCATTTCTACACTAATAATGTTTTGCCTTACAAAAATAAATTTGAGGCTGGGCTTATAAAATGCAATTTTATAGGCCACCCAGGGTGTCAAAAGGGATATAAGTTCTATGATTTACAAATTAACAAAATTTTAGTTAACAAAGGATTTGTATTTCATGAAAATGTGTTTTCTTTTGTCCATATTGCATAGTATAATTCTAATTTATCTTTTCCTGTGGTTCCAAATATAGAAAATCCAATTGTTTCTTCCGCTTCTATACTAGCATACCATATTAGTCAATTCCAGGAGAACCTAAACATTGCACCATAAAACAATCTCAATAAGATAGATATCATATCTAATTTGTCACACAATGATGTGTTTCCTTCAATAAGAAAAAGCCATAGAATCACTAATTAAGAAACATAGTCGGCTATAGGATTTCGTGTGCAATGTTACTTCTCTTCCCAACAACAATTAATCACTTTTCCAATATTAAGAGGATCCAGATGCTAAACAATTTTTCATGCTCTTTATTTTCTTTTAATTTTGTGTTTATTCATAATCTATGCATCTTTTATTGTTAATGAAAACGAACCTTGGAACAACTTGTAAGGTTACAGATGATAACTGCTAGAAATATCTGCCGCAAGTTAAAGTTTTTGCACACGAAGGTGAAAAAGATAACTTAAAATCGTTCCGAAGACGGAAACTGAGCCCCAGATTATGAAAGTTGAGTAAAAGCAGTGGCAACCCACGCACATCCCTCCATCACCTTCCCTTTGATAATTGAGAGCAGCCATGCCCCCGAAAAGTAACGAACATAGGGGAGTCTTGGTTCCAAATATGATTCGTTTTAAAGCTAAGTTAGTACACCCATAATGGTCGGACATCGTTGAGGCATTAATGGCTCCTGAACACGTTCCCAGAATTCCTGTGCTAATGTACAAACATTTGTTGTTGTCACTGAAGAGCATGAAGAAAGCTGCTGGCATGGGAAGCATTAGCAGCACATTCAATATTGTGTCCGATATTAGTGAGTTGTCCCTGGAACAAGTTCGTTGTGTAAAAGATAACAATCTTTCAATATACTATGCAATGAATTGAAGGTTATCCAAAAACTGCCCTTCTCATTATAATTAGCTGTTACCTGGAAAAATAAACAAAGGAAGCTTGGATCGTCCATGCAATTTGTTCTTATTTTCATTTCACACCTATGATCACGAAGTTGATGAAGAGGATTTTTATATATTACACTGTCAAAAGACTACTCCGGGAGAAAATCCTGATGGGGCATATTAGGTTCGTCTATTATATACGTGATATTAAATGCATGGAATCACAAATGATGCCAAAATAACAGAATAATGTTTGCAAACCTTGTATACCAATGGAACATTACTGAGAAGATCCTGCCAAAGAAGCCAAACGTTGAGGATATTGCTAATAGAAATGATGTTTCACTGTTCATGCGAGATACGGATATATGCTCCAGGTTGTTAAAATAAACCATTACCAGCGTAGCTCCACATGCATCGACCAAATAACAAAACAAAAATTCCACACTAAATGTATTTTCTTCCATAGCCTTTTTATCTTCCATCACAAACACCTCTACGGCATCTTCCTTAACCTCTGCTTCTGTTTTGTCTTCTTTATCAATTGTAACTTGCAGTTCTGCGGTTACGCATTTGGATGCTGAGTCACAGAAGTCAACGTGCATCTCTACCATTGCCCGCGAGGATTGACATCTCTCTATTGCGAATTCGTATGCTGAGATCAGCACTGCCAAAGCAAATGGTAACATTAAAACCAGTGCAAATATCACTGCAAGTACTTGCTGCCACATAGGAGTTAGATTTGTTACTACACTTCCGATTACTCCATATACTCCAGCAACAATAGATAACAATAACAAAACTGGAACCATCTCAACGTGATCCCCCGATTCCATAATTTTTAGGCTGCTATCTACTAGTACTAAAGGAAACCCGATAATTGCAGGAGCAAGGCAAGTCAAGAGGAGGTAAGTACTTGAATTGTCAGAATTTAATTTCCTCCCCACAATACCTTCAACTAAAGAAGCATATATCTTGCCGCTCAACCCAGAATAGGTCGATGTTATTGTAGTTATAGCCGTGTGACAGGTCTTAAAGTTTCTAACAGCTAATATCCGACAGTAAGTATTGATCCAGCAGCAGCTGTTCCCTGCAAGAGCATTTAGTAACAAAGCCTGCCAATAGCACAAGGCTGGGGGGGTTTTATAGGCTATGCAAAGATACTGCACTCCATATCCCACCAATCCAAAAATTAGGCCTACAAACAGGACCATCCATGAAGGAAAGTAGTCTGCTGCAGCATCGGGTAAGAACCCGAAAAGCTTTCCAGTTTCTAAAGCAGCGATTAGAATGTTGATCTGTAGATAGGAGACATGATAATGCTGTTCCATCAGGGTGGAGCAAGCGGGCAAAATGGAAGGGCTGCCACCTAAAGCTTGCAACAAAATGATACACCCTAAGGCTATCAAGGAGGTTTTATGTCCAAATTTTGATTGATTGCTCATGTTTGTTTGGACACTGGCTAGATATGGAAATGTCCATTAATAATGTCTGCTTTATATTGGCTCCAAACTGTGAAAAAGTAGAGTACTGCACGGAAAATGGACGTTGAAGTACCATAGAATTTGTTGCATGTAGCTATCAATTAAAAAAAAAGATTTCCGAAAAAAAATCGGAATGGGAAAATTGAATATGGATAGCTTGCTTGAATTTTCGATGTTAGGCAAATTACATGGTTGCTTCAGAGGAAAAAATAGTTCAATGACTGACCAATGTAAACATCAACCAATTCCGGTCTTCAACACTAATCGCTTGCAATTCTTGTCAAAACTCATTTGATTGAAGTTCAATGTATCGATAATATGATGTTATGGAAGCCAAATTCCAAAAACACATTATGCTTATCCTAATGACATCATTCATTCACTAAGAACTTATTATTCATGGAAATGTTATAATTGCTCCGACCATCGCTAGGCAGCTTAAGTTAGTACATCAGGTTACTTTTATTCTATGGCATTAAGTTGTTGGCCAGATGATACCCTGCCGACTTTCGAGTGTTCCCTTGTCTAGCCCAACCACAATTCTTCCTACGACATCAATAGATACAATATCCATAATTTTGTTGGTTTCAACTACAGGTTAACTAGAAAGGGAAATACCGTGTTCCAGTTTTTCTTTCTTTTTTTTCCTTTATATTATCTCCAAATTTTTTCATGCGTCAGAGGTTCCCTGACAACTGGAAATCATGATAATGTTAGTCTATCATTTTCATATATATGTAATCATTCTCATTCATTTGGGGAAGATATCAAACTCAAATCTTTCTTCCAACTACATCAAGAAAATTTTTATTTAACAAACATTTAATGAAATATATGAGTCACGTTAAAACTCATTTACGAGGAAGAACTAAAGAAACAAATTAACAAGAGATGTAACATTTAAATCGCAATTTTAACAAGTTCAGTAGAAAAGGAAAAAGAAAGAAAGATTGCTGATATCACAACTCCTGAATGGATGGGAAATTGATTATAGGATTATTAATAGTTAATCATGTTTCTATCTTATGTTCAAAACTTATAGTGATTAATCTTTAGAATACCAGGTCCAAATTAATGGATTTTTATGTTTCTTAATTCGCGTTTCTAAACGTTTAAGAGATGCATTATCAATTATGTTCATTAATGACTCTGTAACGTATTCAGAGAAGCATTTAAAAATGTCACAACACTAACAGGAAGCTGGAATTGAAAGAGGCATTCAACTAGTTCCCCGAGCGACTTAAATCGGTAGATAATTGTTTTCTCTAGTTAATTTCTATCAGATCGTCCTCATGGTTATGAAAGAATCCAGCATTATTAGCTAGTCTCTGGAACAAAAAATGTTGTCAATTCAAACATTGTCAACAGGAGTTAGTTAACAAATCCTTTCACTTCCAGATTACAATCTTGGAGGATGACATGTTCTGATGCTGTATCACTGCCTTTTGTGCAGGACAACATAGGAAATATGTTTTGTGGCTTAAAGATCGGGGAGAAGTCATTTTCCAAACGTTAAAACGCTCTTTCCATAAAAAACCATTTTGTGAAGCATAAAAGAAGTTGAAAGCTGTTAAGTTTGGCTCCTTTGTTGTCTCATATTGGTTGGGAACGACAATTGAGGCTAAGCTCTTACTTATATAAGGAGGTTGCTACCTCCTTGTTTAATGCACCAAACAAAGTTAAAGATTTGTAGTACAAATTTGACTCTAGTTAAATTCCTCCTTTGAGGTGAGAGTTGGAGAGTTTGTCTTGGGTATT
>JANKOE010000204.1:39232998-39245094 GCA_026284465.1 Erythroxylum citrifolium
CAGTGTAGAAATCGTCGAGCAAGTCATCGGCATCGTACACAACATCTTGTAGCTTTCGAAGCCAATCTTTGATCTGAAAGTCTTGTGTCTGGCGCTGTTCTGCATCAAGTAGCACAGCTTGGATAGTAGAAACTGTGTTCTCGAGCTTCTTAAGCTCATCGTTGACACCCCACCAAATTCCAATCTGCTGTAGAGCTCCTGAGCCCAGTATCTTTATGATTTCGGTTGCAATATCATAGAGTATGGTTTCTGCCATTTTCCTCTGCAGTACCAACAGAAGCAAAATAAGGACAGAAAAAATAAGAAAAAGGGAAGAGTTATAAGAATCTAAACGATTAAATTAGCCGGAGATGCGAGGACTGTGGAGTCAACGTACTAGGGAATGTACTAGGTGGAAAAGAAACTGATACTAGGGAAAGTTGCGAGCAGCGAAGATCGTCGGTTACTTGTATCCAAGACGAACCCTGTTGCATCGCTACCTAACCACAAAATTTGCTGGAACCACTGAAATTTGTGGCATTGCAAGGATGGCATAAAGTTGGTCTTCGATAAAAAGAATTGGTGTCGCGTAGCGGGAGCTAAGGACTTATAATTGCATATTGCGGTGGGTTACAGCTGGGTGTACAACTTTTTACTACTGGCGTTGGTCTTCTGTCCATCTGATTTTTGAAGGTGGGTTAGAGCTGGGTGCACAATTTTTTACAACTGGGAACAGCTGGGTTACAGCTGATGCACAACTTTTTACAACCGGAGTTGGTCTTCTGTCACATCTAATTTTTTACGGTGGGTTACAAATGGGTGCACAACTTTTTACTCTCCTGTCACATCTGGTTCAGGTGGGTTACTGGGTGAGGGCGTTCTCGTTTTTGGACTTTATAAAGTTGTTCTTTGGACTTTAAAAATGTTCTCGCTTTCGACGTTTGGTGTTCGCTGGGAACTTTTGTATGGTTTTGTTTCAAGGGCACAATTGATAATATACTTTTGTATGGACCATCATCTACATAAAAGCATGTAGTTCCATGTGATTTGGTTGTTAAAAAGAAGTTAATCTTTAATATTTAAAGATAACATTAATCCTTTAATTTTGTTTAAATTTATGTTAAAACTGTTACAGCATGTTTCAGAGCACACACTACAGTCGTCAACTTGTCACACTGGCTCACCACATATATATGATACGTAAAAAAAAATTTAATAATAATTTTAAATAATATAATTTAAAATAAAAAACATGAAAATCACAAATTTTTAATTTAAAATTAAATTTAATTATCAACCTCATTATCGGCTCTCACCAGTGGATCAAAATTAGAAATGATGATTCCCTCCGCCCTTCATTTTGCCTCTTACTTCATAATTTGGTACATTACCTTAATGGGCCGAGATGGACTGGTCAATTTAAAAAAAAAACTTTCAAAACAATATCATTTTAGAAGTAATAGTCGAGTCATAGATCGGCTCGTGGCCTAATTATCCTGAGTTAAAATCAGGTTAGGTCGGATTTTTTTTAACATCTCTAATAAGAAATAAGAAGAAGAGAGAGATCGAGAGAGACATGCAAATGTTGAGATAACATCATGAAAGAGGCACATATTAATTTTGTTGTATCCACTGACTCTGTACTATCCATTACTACAACGATCTAGGTATACGTAAGAGAAGGCCTATAATAAGGGTGGTTTTTTTTTGGATAAAAACGAGAACACCCAATTCATTTTCGAACAAAAAACCAGCTTTTGTTCGAAAATGAAATAACATAACAAATAGAAAATAAAAAGTTAAAAACTATTCGTAGCAAGTTGAGAAAATTAAGGAAAATTAAAAAAAAAACACAGAGACGTGTGGTGGGAATATGGGATTTTGCTTTGTCCGGCAAATTTTGCGCATTTGACTAAAATTATAATTTGATAATTAAAGATGGGGATCGGATGAGCTTAAATATAATCTAAATTTAATTAAAATATTAATATAACATCGTTTTGTTAATCCTAAACTTGAGATAAGCGTGAAATCTGAATTTTTCAAGGAATGGCCTGAGACCCAATCTAAAACCTGATCTACCCACATTTAGCCCGATGACGCCAACCTCGAGTCTATTGTCGTTGTTGGAATTTTTGAAGAACAAAAGATAAAGAAAGATAATAGGAAAGAAAGATATTGATTGAAACACAAATAGTTTGGATTTTCTTCACATAAAAAACAAAACACAATACAATGATTTATATAATTCTAAAGCATAAAAATAGGAAATAATGGCCACTAATTGACCCCACTACCTACACTAATTGACCCACTACCATTACCATGACTTCACAACTTACTAACTTCCTAAAGACTTGGATAACTAAATAACTTTGCTAAACATGCGATATAAATCAAGCTAATTCTTAAGATAATCTAAGACCTATTCAAAAAAAAATTAAACAACTCTAAAATTTGAATTAATTTTCAACGTAGGATGGTGGCCTTAGCTATATATATTGCACTTCCAAGCAAACAATTTCAACATACACTTGCAACTAATATTCTTGTTACAACTCTATCAGATGGCAGATTTTTCATTCTTCAAGTTCATTAATGTGGCTATACTACTACTAGTGGTTGCCACAAAAAGTGGTCATGCTCAACTCACAACCAACTTCTACTCGAAGTCCTGCCCATTTCTTCTTTCAGCCGTAACACCTGTTGTCAAATCTGCCATTAACAGGGAGCCCCGAATGGGCGCTTCTCTTCTTCGCTTGTTCTTCCACGACTGCTTCGTCAACGTAATTCGATCCAATATTTTCTGTTTTTAATCTGAATCTTGGTTCCTAAACGACAATAACATTCAATAATTTCTTCACAAACCTATAGCATGCATAGTTTTTAAGAATAGTTTGACCGATGCTTGCATGAAAGGTCAAAGTCGAACGGATTACGTCTGAATTCGATTGTTCCTTTTTTTTTTTTTTTGCAATGTTAACACAAACATCGTGTTTCAGTTATATACAAGTATTGGTTGATGATAATAATATTATTGCATTTTGAACGTTCTCTAAATGAATGATATAGGGATGTGATGGCTCGCTTCTTTTGGACGATACATCTTCCTTTACTGGAGAAAAGAATGCAGCTGCAAATAGCAACTCTGCTCGAGGATTTGAGGTGATTGATAGCATCAAGTCCTCTGTGGAGAATATGTGCCCCGGTGTGGTCTCCTGCGCTGATATAGTAGCCATTGCAGCTAGAGACTCCACCCATCTTGTGAGCTTTAACATAATTAATCAATCATCTCAATTTTCCAACAAATTATTTTCTGTAAGAGTTAGTTAATTACTTTCCTATACTTTATGTAGCTTGGAGGCCCTTTCTGGGATGTTAAACTTGGAAGAAGAGATGCTAGAACTGCTAGCCAAGCTGCCGCAAATAATAGCATTCCGCCTCCAACCTCTAACTTGAACCAACTTATCTCTAGATTCAACGCCCTTGGCCTTTCCACAAGAGACCTCGTTGCTTTATCTGGTAAGTAATTTGCCTCAATCAATTAATGTGTGCGTAGCTTGGTATAATTTACTATGGTAGTTAAATCACAAATGTTAATCAGGGTCCCACACAATTGGACAAGCGAGGTGCACTTCCTTCAGGGCAAGAATCTACAACGAGACCAACATAGACTCTTTGTTCGCTCAAACAAGGAGATCAAACTGCCCAAGCACAAGTGGCTCAGGGGACAACAACTTGGCACCACTTGACTTACAGACTCCTACCTCTTTCGAAAACAATTACTTCAAGAACTTGGTTAATAGGAGAGGACTGCTTCACTCTGATCAACAGTTGTTCGCTGGTGGCTCCACTGACTCAATAGTGCGTACCTACAGCAACAGCGAGAGCAGCTTCAGAAATGATTTCGTTGCGGCTATGATCAAGATGGGAGATATCAGCCCGCTCACTGGATCAAGGGGAGAGATTAGGAAGAACTGTAGGAGAGTAAACTAATCTTCGTAATGGAAGAGGATCAAGTTCGTTCAATCAAGATGAAAAAATTGCTTTTCATACTGTTCTACCTTTAATTAATTATGTGTGTTACGAGGGTGGTCTATCAGGGTATCATGTGTGGTCACGGCCATTTAATTGTACTTCTTTTATTATAAAAATGAACTTCCTATTTTAACTTACTGTAAGGACATTGGTCAATTTTCCTTAAAATACAGGCGAAGGAATTCAATTAATTAAGTTGTGTTTGTCTTTATTTTTATTTTTTAAATTTAATAAAAAATTTTGCTTGATTTTTTAATTTTTAATTTGGTTTGGTTTATTTCTATTTTAAAAAATTATGAAAATTATAAAACTAATTTTTGTTTTCTATTTTTTTAATAATCTGATTTACTATCAGCTATATATATATATCATTTAGTTATTTAATAAATTAATTATTAATAAGAATTATGAATAATTTAATTAATTAAAATTATAAATAATTTAATTTTCTTAATAATTTTATTTAATTTATGTAATTTATTTTATTTTATTTAATAACTATTAATAAATATAATTAAATTTAAAATATCTACAAAATATGTTTATAAATAAATTTGAGTTTTTAATTATTTATTTTAATAAATTAATATATTTTATTAATAATTGCTAAAAAATATTATATAAAATATTAAAATAAATGTATTTAATTAAAATAATTTATTTTTAAGTTTTATGTAAAATGATTATAAAAAGAAAAATGTAATTATATTGATGTTCACAATTAAATAAGTTTTTATTTTTATTTAAGAAACGTAAAAATAAAAAGGAAAAAGGTGAGACATCCTGGTTTTCAGAAAGAAAAGACAACAAAACAAAAGGAAACCTATGTTTTCTCAATGTATTTAGCTTTTTCTGGGCCAGTGTGGTGGAGGCGCAGATAGACCCACATCAACTTACATAGACTGCCGGTTGCGAAGGCCTAACGTTTAGCCCAATTTAATTAAGCGAAATTCTGATAGCAAAATGATGCAACGCGATTAATTCATGGACACAATTGAACTATAATAAGCCTTTGCACATTTAACAGCCACTGAATAGTACATAAAACAAAATTAAAAAAGAATGCAAAAGGCAATGAGAGCAACTTGAGAAGGTTTGATTAGATTATACACAAACTAATCTAGACACCAACTCAATCTTGTGAATAAGGTTTACTGAATTTAATTTTGTTATCATTGTCGATCGGCCTGCATGCCATTCTAGGCTTGGGCTTGAGCCTAGCACGACCGACCCAACCACATGTAATCTTCTTTATAAGTTATGCTAAGGCTTATGATGTCATTATTTTCAAAATCTGAGCACACAATTTTGGAAAACTTAGGATTTAATTTAACCACACAATCACGTAATTTAAATAAATTAGTTACCAACTCCATATTATATTTTTGCTTAATAAGTGATATTTATATATAATATATTATATTAAAAGAACATGTCATTTTTAGTTGTTATTATGCCCTTGATTAGGACATTCCACTTAGATCTTAATTTGTAAAAAAAAAATATTTGCCAGCTAAATTTATAAACAATTTATTTTGTCCTTACTAAACATAAATTTATTATCATAATTTTTTTAATCTGCAACCAATCATAATTCATTTTGATATGACTTATGGCTGCATGAACTCCTTATGGTAATAGCATTAAGTAATTTTTTTAAGTATTACCTTGTTTAATTTTTTATTTTTTATTCAAGAAGTTGAAAATAAGTTAGAAATAAGAACACCTTTAATATCATATTATAATTTATTAGGCCAACTACATGGTCATTATTTTCATAACAATTATCATCATTATAGTATGGGTAAAAGACATAAACCTTCGTTACAATTTAAAAAACTTTGAAAAAAATTCTCTGATCTTTAAATTTCTTAAAAAATCTTCTAATTTTCAATTTTTCAAAAAGCCCCTTCTCTTACACTTCAGTTTAAAAAATAACGATAAAAAATATGTAGTATAATCATCAAATGTGGACTAATCAAATGTCACTAATATGATAATCTAACCCAACTTAAATGAAATAAATTCTATTTACATTAATAATTTAAGATAATTATAATAAATTATTAGTTTATATTTGATTTAATTATTTTGGTTTGAGTTTAAGAGTTAAGTTGAATTATAATATAAATAGCAATTGATTAGTCCATACCTAATGTTCATATTATATGTGTTTTGTGGTTATTTTTTATCCAAAATCTAAAAGAATGGATTTTATTAAAAAACTAAAAACTAAAAAGAATTAAAAGAATTTTAAATATCAGAGGTTTTTTCTAAAAACTTTTAAACTACAGGAAAGATTTTGTCTTTTACCTTACTTTATATTATATCAAATTTACCTTTGAAATTGCAAATCAATCAAAATATGATTCTTGTAAGGATGACAATTTTGGCTTGGCCCACGTCACGGACTAAAATTGTTCGGCCTAACTTGTGGCCCGATCGAAACAACAAAATGACGTCGTTTTGTAATTTTCTTTTTAAAAAGATAAGGATGGGCTGAGCTGGGCTACCCAGCCCGAGTTCGGGTGGCTGGGCTGTGGCCGATGCGGAAATAGCACCAAACCTTTTGTTGTGTATTGGAAGCACAATGGGTCGAACTCGACCGGTGATAACTAATAGCAAATTAGTTTGACAATTGTACCCATTAAATACATCAGAACTGGAAGCCGATTATTATTAACCTGGGACGAAAGATGCTTATGCTCTTACAAATAACCTGGGACGAAAGATGCTTGTGCTCTTACAAAATAAACTCTCCGCTTTTACCTCGGATGGAGTGAACACTGATTACATAATTGATTATACAAACTGCTGCGTGCGTCCTCTTTTCTGTAAGTTAATAAGTACTTAAGTGGCTTCATTTCATGGAACTTTTCATGGTGGAAAAAGCTACCCAAAAACAAGGGGAGAGGCAAAAAGCAAACGAATAAACAAACTTGCGTTGGACAAGTTTACCAGAAAAGACCTGCTGGTTTCGTTTGAAGCAGTAAACGAATCAGTACAAACTTGAATTGTGTAAATCTCCGATGAAGAATCTAGGGGGGGTGCATAAGGACAAGGAAGGATGCAACCATAACAAGCAACCATGACATGAGACCAGATTCATCACATCTCATCTCAGGAGATTAATGAGAGTGACTGATTTATCAAAATTACGGAAAGATATTAATCAAGCGAACAAATAGAATACAAAATGTAAAGAGAGAGTTTTTCCAATGAGTGATATTCCAGGTAGCTAGCTACCTTTGCTTGCTTGTCTAAATAATCCAGATTAATGTATTAGCCTTTCACAAGCAGCTGAAATCCACACGCCAAGGAAACCGAATAATATTTCTTGGAAAGATGTAGTTGGCAGACCATTGACCATCCAACAACTGCCGGTACATTACATATTATTATTTAAACTAAACTCATTGTAACCCATTATTTGTAGCCAATTATATCACAAAATGTTGTACTGATACTCTTCAGTACTGTGCAACTTGGATAGAACATAAGTAGTTTAATTACATAAACAAAAAGATCATCTGAATAGAACGAAATATTAGTATTAACGCTGTCATACAAACTGTTCATTGAAGTAGTGAAGGTCAAGTACTTCCACAAAAAACCAATTTGTATGACAAATGTAAAACTGGCTTTGCTTACGTGCTTTCCAATCGTAACCAGGATCTTGGCAGTTTCTAACCTATCTCGGGATGAAAACAACTATACCTTTCGTATCCCCCCACTTTAAGCAACAATCAGAACCTTCAAGTGGCACAAACTCCATGTATATGGAAACTGTCGGTAGTCATCCGGCTAGCATATCTGGATTTCGGATTGGGTCACGACTCATACATATATTTATTAAATTCTCAACACAATCAACAAGAGACTGAAAAGAGCGTCAGTTGGTCATTGATCAGTATTCCTGGACTTTATAACTATAATTTAATTCTACAGAATGAATGGTGGCATAAAGAAGACTCGTGGCCGACCAGGTGCAATGGAGATATTCTTTCAGAACTAGCTTGTTAGATATAATTCTTTATTTAAGGAAGATAATGTTAAAAGAGAAGTGATAAGGGAAATTTTTTAGAGAAGACAAAAGCTTATAAGCCAACAGTGGTATCCAAATATTGACTTGCATATGTGGACTTAGATCAAGGACTTGGACAATAATTCAGAAAAAAATAAATTTTAAACCACACCAAGCACTCAAGTAACCATTTCCTCACCTTTTTCTCAACAAGATAGAAATAAATGATGATCAGTTTCTATTTAGTTTAGTAGTTTAGACACTTAATTAAAGAAGGAGACATGGTCAGTGGAAATGGTGCTATAGTTGGCTTCACTGGTTGGGTGGGCATACATGGAAGAAGATGTAGGAGGGGCAGGAGGAAGAGGAAGACGAGACAGCGCAGGTGGAGTAGGTAGTGGTGCGGCTACAGAAACAACACCAGAGGAAAACAAAGCTACATGATTAGATGGGGTTAAGTTGGCTTCCCTATATTTGTATTTTAGAATTTCAGACCTCACTGCATTCAGTTCAAATTGTAAAGTTTGAACCTGCTGTTGCAAAGCTGAAATTGCACCCATGCACCCATAAACTGGATCTCTTAGCCTTATGTTAGCCTCATACACAAGACTATTAGCTGCATCACCCCTTTGACTTTCTGGTACCTCCTGTAAAAGTTATTTACATACTTAGCACATTCAAAATGAGAATTTACTGAAAGGAAGATGGCTAATCCTATAACTATCTTATAAAGGCATCAAACATCAAGGCAGGCAGAAAGCTAGGGTTTACCATTAGCATCTTTGAAACATTGCTGGCTCCAAATACTTTGTGAACGGAAGCGAACTTCTGGGGTTCTTGCGGAGAGAAATATGGAGAAAATGGGCATTCTCGTGCACACCTTCGTCTCAAGAGCTTACAGGCGGCACAGGGAGTAATTGTATTTAGGGTTCCAGAAGGAACCAACATGTTTCTTTGAGACAAGGCATCCGCTTCTCTCTTGATCTTTTTGCCTATCTCATCCAATCTCTCCCTATAAACAAGCCAAACCCAAGTTTTAAAGATAAGCACATAGCACATCGGAAGAGAAATTGACTAATAAATAAGGGAATAAGTTAAGACTGTCCACATGCAGTTATAGAGCACTCGCTATACGAGTTTGGAGAGAAAAAAAGGTAGAAATCTTGCTTCCACTGGAATAATATGGAATGAGATTACATTTAAAAACTAGAAGTTAATTAACTCTGTATTTAACTACAAGTTGAAGCAAAGTAGCAAACAACGAACCTTAGACTAATTTCTTGCATTGTGGATGAAAGCTGTTAAAGATTTAATTCCATATACCTTTCTTTGGATATTCAGGCATGCTCTACCTGGGAAAGATGGAGGAGTAGTCTGTGGGAGAGAGATATAAGAGATAAAGAGAGGAATTTCAAGGGAGAAAGGAAACTAGGAGGAGCAAAATAGTGCTTAAAAGGCAAGGTAGTAAAGGAGGAAAGTGGACCAGTAACATTTATGCCAATAAAAGAAATGGACAAATGGAATACATAATAGAGAATAAAATGAGAAGCTAAGCTGTTCTATGTTACTTTGTTTCAACTTCTGTGTTTGTTGGTGATACCGAATGATGAGGATGTATCTCAGGGTAGTCTAGCTATAGCTTCTCATGATATAAATAAGAGCACACTAGCTAGCTTTATCTATAGTTCATCTCTGATCATGGAGAGTAGATGTATGTCTATATGTAAAAAACACATATATTTGAATTTACGTACAAAAATTTTGTCCCCACCAACATACATATTGAGCAGCAATGGAGCCTATAGAGGTACAGGCTGAGAGAAACTGGTTATACTCCATTAATTGCCAGCTATATCAGCACTTGCTCACGTGTGAATCCTTTAATGTGTTTTGACTTTTTGGCACGCATGTCCGATCGAAGGCCGCATGTGGTCTTTGCTTCGAACAGGGTCAGAGACCTAACTTGGTACTGTAGGAATGATATAGATGTTTTTTTTTTTTGGGGTAAAAAATGATATAGATGTTTTAGGTTTACGCAGTTTAGTTGAAGTAGACGATAATATATGCAAGACTGATGAAGTGAAGAGAAAATGATTATGATCAAACTGAAGTTTGCAAGGGTAGGTAATGTTAGTTTCTTGTCAATATCGAGGACTCACCTATGTTAAAGCCGCCATGTAAGGGATATGGTTCCAAAAAAGAAGTTTAATCAATGTCATCATCGCCGTGTAGAAACAGCAATCTCTCTTCTTTGAAAATGGCTAGCTAAAATTGGCCAGATTAGTTCAGCAGCATTCCAAAACCTTTGCAAAAGTAAAGGGTATCAAAAATGTGAAATAAATTATATTTATTAATTGCAGTTACGTACTTGGAATATGTTGTTGCAGTTTAGTACAATTGTATCCATATCAACCATAATTGTATGCATATTAGTTATAATTATTTTAATAACTTTCATAGTTCTATTGTTCTTATTTACAATTTGTAATCCGCAATTTTTTTTTGTCCTAGACTAGGGTATCCACCGGCGGATCCAGTGACTAATCCTTTCACTAGTTTGTAGGCACCTCACAGGATGGGACAGCTGGCTCAAGGATTTAAGGCTGCTCCATATTCAATAATTCTATTTAATATGAGTATTGACATTTAATATCAAATTAAATGTCCAAGATTGTTCCTCTCTTGATTATTGGAGAGCGCTTTTGCTTGGAATTGCTTTTGTAGCATAAGTAATTCCAAGTTGTCATGACACCCGTGGAAAACGACTGTACACCTTCAGAGAAGTTGATTATTTTTCTATTATTTTTTTATGCATTTATGGGCACTAACCTTGACGAGTTAGCAATACAAAGAGCATTATGGTTTTACGAATATTCTTCCTAGCTAAATTTTCTTTCATTTTAACTACTGTTTTTAATTTAATTTAGTTCATATATTGTCTCATAAATCTGTAAACACAAACTATAAAGATTTTATTAATTTGTCTTTAACTAAATATCTTTCTTATTCATTTTAATAACTGCGTCAGAGTTAATGATCATCTGTCTACAAGTTTAGCCATATGAATCAGATTAAGAACGTGCTTGAACCCCATCAAGCAAATCATAGCTGATGCCGTATTACTATGTTTAAAATATTGCCACCAGAAGACTTCAACTTGATATGCATAGGAAATGTTCCCTCGATCAGTCATAGCATCGGAGTGATTTAAATAGGAAAAGTCATAACTTTTTGTTTTAATCCGAAAAGGAGAGTACGTTAACGTTAATAGTAAGTAACTAGTCAAGGAAATCATACCCCACAATATCCTCCAGTAGAATAGAGGTTGGCCAGCAGACGCATCAATGCAATAGATGTTAACTTTATGTGAAAGGGGTGATCGCCAGAACGGACCGTTCATTCATGGAATGACAAAATTACTTTATTTAAAATATTTTAGGAGTGTTATATCACTACAACAGAACACGTTTTTGGTTACAAAAATTTCGTCCTTGAAAGATAACAATTTGTCGTAAAATATTTTTAGCGAGAATAAAAAATCGTCACACAAATGGCCACCAAATCTGAGTAGCAAATAATTATCTGCGACATTTTCGTGAAATTGTCGCCCATAATATATTTTGCTACGATTACAGATCCGTTGCAAAAAGGTACAGGTGAGGAGAAAGAAAATTGTCACAAATGACATATTACGACGTTTGTTTTTGGTGGCTAAACGTAATTAGCTTCGTTAGCATAGGCATAGGTAATAATGTGTAGCAATGATTTGCTTTTGGTAACAGAATATATTGAGGCCGTTTAGTTTCACTTCTATTTTTCTGTTGTTGTTTTTTGTTTCTGTTTTCTGTTTTTGGTTTCTGTTTTTTTCTTTAAAAAAACGAAAACCTGTTTAGTTGAGATTTGTAATATAAAAACTGAAAACAAAAACTTGTTTGGTTGAAATTTCTAATAAAAAACTGAAAACAAAAACTTGTTTGATTTTATTAACATGTTTCTATTTTTGTAATTATACTATTATGTGTAATAATTATAATATAATACATTACATTTTTAAA
>JANKOE010000204.1:39374813-39400624 GCA_026284465.1 Erythroxylum citrifolium
AGTCCACTTTGTTTCCTTATATGGGATGGATCTACGTGAAAGAATATAGGAACAACGATCTGACCGTGTGTTTCGTGACATTCGATGATCTTGACAAGTTCATTCAGGCACCAAGTTGAAGAAACATAGTCTTTGGAAAAGATGATGACAGCAACATTTGAGTTTTGGATGGCTTGGAACAATGATGTGCGGATTTCTTCTCCTCTTCTAAGTTGGTGACTATCTATAAAGATCTCTAAACCTTTCCGACGAAGAGCATCATAAAGGTGGCAGGTGAAATTATAACGAGTATCATCACCTCTGAAGCTTAAGAAAACATCATATTTCCATTGGTGGGAAGCATCAGAACCAGTAAATGACGAGGAAGCCATAATGATGGTTCTATGAAGATTTTACTGAAGACACTTAGATCGTAATGATGATCATGGTTTGAAGAGATGAAACACGGGTCAATCATCTAAAAGTTTAAAATTCGATGGGTAGGGAAGACGACAACGACTTGGTGTTGACAATATACGACTTAATAACAAGTTGGTTGTTTTCAAACATGTATATCCTTATGCAACTACCTAACTAATATTCGATGGGTAGGGAAGACGACAACGATTTGATGTTGAAAATATACGACTTAATTAATAACCATGCTGTTGTTTTCAAGCATGTATATCCCTGCGTCACTACCTACCACTTTATTTAATCAAGAGATTTCGAGACGAATTATAAAAGTTGAAAGAAGGTTAACGAGGGCTTAAAGTCTAAAGTCGATGAATTAACAAAAAAATTTGAAGAAATGCAGGATAAATGAACTACCGAAGTCGAACATCAAAAAAAGGTCTTAAAACTTTTATATTCTACACATAATATTCGTTTAGAATAGAATTAAGTCCCTTAACTTTATAAAATTACATTTAAATTCCTTAACATTTAACAATTTGCTAATAAGCCCTTATGTACATCAACTTTTCTAATTAAACTTTCTAAGTGTTCCATAAGTCTATAAATCATGTCTAATTACCTCTAAGGTATTAGAACGTATTTAACTCGGCCACCATAGCCATATCTATCTAATGGACTCGATTTTATACACTTTTTTTTTCCTTTTGGCAAGTAATGTATAGGGAAAAGGTCCAATTTTATCTTTTAACCTTGATGTTAGGAATATATCGGTTCCTAAAATTTAATTAATCTTAAATTTGTTAAAAATTTCTTAGTCGACCTTGATTTATTGCCAAGAAAAATGTTGTGTGCCCTCGCTCGCTTCCGTGGTGTGAGTTTGCTTAAAAGGGAGATTAACAAAAATATTTTAGTATTTTAACAAGTAAAATCATTCATGGTTTTGTTTTCAAGTTTTGTGTCTCTCTCTCTACTTTTCTTAGTTTGCTAATTTCTTCTCTTGCTCTCTCTCCACTTTCCATCATCTTCCTCTCAGTCAACAAAAGTAAGCTCTATATGAATTAGGTGATAAACTATTGATTCTATTGTAATTATTACTCTATTCAAATTTGAATGTAAGTGATGATTGTTCTTTTCATAACAACATATGCATAGTTAGTGTTCTGTCTCTTTAAATCAATACAAAATCGGTGTAGATTTATAATGATATATAGTGGTTAGTAGAATTTGTCCGTTGATCTTCTTTAGTTATCTTTTTCTTCTTCAACTCTTATAGTTTATTGGCTTTAATTGTGGTTGGGTCAGCTGGGCCGGCCTTACCAGTCCCAGCCCCAGGCCCGGATATTGAAGGCCCAATCATAGGAGATAATCTCCCATGCAACACAATGACTCACGTAAAGACCTAAACTTAGCGGTAACCCCAGGTATATAAGGTACTATTCCTCCCTAATTCAGGTACGAGATTACAACGATATTTTTCTCTGCTTTTAGCAACCAAAACCTAGACAAAAAGACTGACTTGAGCGTCGGAGGGGCCTCCCGGGAGTCAACTCCTGGCCTGCCTTTATTATTTTACAGGTATTCCATAGCCAGAGTAGCACAAATCATGGATCCAAACAATGACGTTCAACCTCAGCTGAATCTGACTGAACCATTTGGCGCCCACCGTGGGGCCCGGCGTCAGGGCACCATATTCAGAACCACGCAGATCAGTCAAGCGGCAGCACCAAATCCTGATATTGCCGCCGTCACGGCACTTGCACTGCAATAGATGGCTTTGTACTTAACTGCCGTTCTCCCACTAGCACATTCCGATTCTTGCACACAGTCTTCGCATCCGAATGAACAACAACGGCCTCAAAACCAAGATCAAGACGAACTAAGCGTAGCCCTGGAGGATAACGCTGATTCAGTGATTCGTCAAACTCTGCAGTCTCAACTGGAACACCAGCAGACCCCCGCTCAGCAACTGGGTGCGATGGCCGATCGTCATCCAGCGGAAGCCCTAGGAAAAATTGCAGCCGATCGAGTCACTATGATTACGAATTCCAGCCCGAGCCGACAGTCCACACAGTATAACCCTCTGATCGATAAGTCCTATAACTGGCAAAGGCCATGGAGGCAACTACAATGAGGTCTAACTACAATGAAGGACGAAGACAAACAGAAAACATATGGCTACTCTAAATTCTACTTACATTTTCTGACTTTAAGCATCATGAATTGTATAACCCAGCGGAAATATATGGTATGGAAAATAAAAATAAAAAGATCAATATTATACCTGAAAGATGAATAAGATCACTCTCTACAAGGAAAAACTATTCAACATAATACAACACATGGGATACATGAAACTTTACGACAGCAAGTAATATGAAACACCAAGGGTAGCCCTTAGACATATTACAATCAGTACAAAACTTTCAGTAGTCAACAATAAGTGACAAGAACTAATGTTCATAAAACACATCACCATTCCACATTAGATCAACATGAAGTTTGCAAGGTGTAGGCAGTTGCGTCGTCCTTTTTCTCATAGCTGTTTTCCATAAAAATTGGAAAGTTACGAACATATCAGAGAGTTGCAAGGTCTTCAAGCATATCAGGCTTACTAGCTATCAAGAAATCAGAGCTAAACTACCTGTCATCAAGCTGAGTAGCTTTCTTTCCTTTATCCATCATCTCCTCCTACTCTTCCAAGGTTTAAATGACCTCCAACAAAACACTGCAAAGATTTATCATCAAGACAACACCTCATCCTATTCATCTCATTGCAAACATCCGACCCACACCAAATCATCCTCCTGTATATTCACACCAAATCATCCTCCTATATATTCTCAATGCATAATCCGACGTTCTCTTAGTAGCCATCAACAAAATAATGGAATTATACGACTTCACATCAGGTGGGCAAACTATTTCTTTCATCTTCTTTAACAATTCGTGAATCATATCCACACTCTTCTGATTTCCAAAACTTGTGATCAAGCATGTATAAACTGGAGAGTCTAGCACGCATCCAAAATCAATCATTTCATCAAAGCAGTCAATTGCATCTTCCATCATTCTCTGATTATAGAGATATGAAATCAAAATCGTACAACTCCAGAAATTAGGAGATAGATCCTTGGCTTTCATAACCTCAAAAGACCAATCTTGAAGCTCAAAATCGCATCAGATGAGCTCCTCCTGGGTGGGTGAAACAAAGCAATAATTAATATGAAAAAGGAGAAAATAAATTGTAACATAAAGGAGGAAATTGGGATTAAAAAAGAACACTAACCATAAAAAGATTGGACAAGATCGGAGAGCAGAGATTTTTTTTTTGCATTCCAAATTTGATTCTACAAGACTTCAAACGCAGTTACTAAAACTGCAAGTTTCAATTCAAAAACTACTCTACAACCAATGAATCCAATTAAACTTCAAAACCCATCAAGCACCTCAACAACGTGCTGAAACCCACCAAAAAAGTTGCAACTTTCTCTTAAAAAAGCAAAACTTTTTCCCGATAAAAAGCATGAGGTACCTCAGCGCGAGCAAGGATAAAAGCTAGATAATTATTAAAATCGGGGAACGACGAGTAGTGTTGGAGTTGCTGCCAAATCTGAGACATGTCCAAATAGGAAGAGGGAGATATTTGGTGCTCCAGCAACCCATAGATTTCCCTTACACCTTCTTCATGTGGCTGCAATGTCCCCAATGCCATTCTCACTGCAACTCAAGGGTGGGGGTAAGTTGTAAATATAGAAAAATCGAAGACAATGAAGCTCTAATCACTGATCAGTGAAGTAAAGAGAAACACGTGAAGACAATATGACATGAGTTGGCCCTACGTGAGATTTTGGGGAATATGTAAGGGATTAGATTAGGAGAAACGAGGTAGAGAGGATGGGATTTGGCGAAGAAGAGAAGGGAAGAAACTATTTGAAAACAAAAACCAAAGGAAGCGTAGAGAGAATGAAAAACTAGAACGGCAGAGACTTGGATTAGACTATTGAACTTGGATGTTATAAACGTAAACGACGCAAAATATAAACGTTAATGTCTACCCGAAAAAGCTAAAATATGGGCTTTTCTGAAAAGCTTCAAATTTGAGCTTCTTAAAAAGTTGTATTTTAGCTTTTCAAAAAGCTATTTCTATTAAAAAAGTGCTTTTCGATTTTTCGGCCAAACGCTCATTTTTCTTCAAAATAGCTTTTGCGGTAGAAAAAAGTGCTTTTCCACCCTTCAAAAGCTTAACCAAACAGGTGCTAAATCTAACAAGTAAAGATAAACAAGTTCTATAATCAAAGACATAAAGGTCTTACAAAGTTCTCTTCCATTCAATTCCCTCCTTTGATAAATTAGGAAAACAAACAAGAGAAAGTAAATCATATTTCTCTTCCATTCTTTTCTCCTTTTTTTCCCTCAATATTTTCTTTCCTTTCCCTTGTGCAAGTAAGGATCCAAACAAAGGCGAAAAGTCTCGGATGAGCACTGACCGTGTTGATAGATTTAGGAGAAGAAAAAGGTTGGTTTGGTTTGGTGATTACTTGTGCAAAGTGAGCTACTTCAATAAAATGCACGTCTTTGTTCACTTGAGAAAGTAACTTATCTTGTCACACTAGCTGTTGTAATCTGTTAACAAAGCCACCTGCAAATCATTGGAGTGTAATTTTTGCGTTAATGGCCAACACATTTGTATGTTTAGAAACCAACTCATATGTCACCAATATTTGTATTTCGATTCCTGTAAAAACATCAACTCATTATATGTGATTGTACCTCCCATTTGTTACGTGTTTTTGGGTGAAGGTTTGCAATTCCTAACTTCTGAACACACACATCCCTTTGTTTTATTAACGTTGGTGTTGGTCTTTCTTGTTTTTTGCTTTTCTTATTTGCTCCTCTTTAGAATAATCACTCTTATTGACATTGGCTCCAAATGATGAAGGTCCTCGAAGCTGTACCTTCATTTTGCTTGACCCTAGGCATTACCAGAAATGTGATAAACCAAAATGCTATCTAGGCATTGGCCCCTTTATCAAAGGCTTATTGAACACTTTTACCGCTTTGATCGTAACAGCTGATAAATATTGGAAAATGATTGTATCTAGTTAATTTTTAAAAAACTACTGTCCACCAGCGTTTAGTACTGATAAAAATTATGTATTCATATCGACTCTGCCGTGAAAAAGAATAGTCACAAACCTTAAGGTCAATCTAAGGGCCGTCGGTAGTTGGAGGTGATTCAACTCCTTAGAATCGAAATCTAAGACCCTTTTGTGGGTCTCTTGATTTGAGACACCACTCATGATTTCTGAGATTGTTAACAGAAAACTAAAGAAAACAAACAACAATAAATAAATACAACTGCTAGATTCTGACAAAATTTTGACTGCTACAAGGCGACCATCCGACAGTGTTCCCTTCTAAACACTGCCATAACCCCCTTGCCCCAATTTTACTTTGAAAACGTTGGCCATGTTCTTTACTTCCCAATAACTATACCTTTTCACGACTATACTTCCATACTTCTTCATGAATGCCTCTACCTTCTGATGATCATATTTTGTCCCATTTCTACTATATTTCCAAGCAAACCAACAAGCTAGGATGGATGAGAATGTTACAATTCCACCAATTGCTGCATTTATTAGTAAATAAAAATAATAATGAAACTGTTAATTTCAATAATCGTTAAATAATATATTTTAAGGATTTTTAAGTTTAATGCTTCCCAAATTTTGGGATGAATACTTGAAACTCTTGGTTAGAACTTGGAATGTTGAGTCAAGTAACTTAGCTAACTAAATTTGTAATTTGGGGATAGAGCGCTGACCTGCTGCCAATTTCCACTTCAACGAAAAGCCTGCATCATATCACGACGTTATTTTATGCATTTTGGACCAATCCAAACTTGAATATATATAAGATTACAAGAGAAGTAAATCGCTGGCATATTGCGTTTAATTATTGGCTCAATTTAGGACACGCGATTAAATATGGCGATTGTGATATACCTAACATTGGAAATCCTTGGTGGGTGTGGTGAAGTAGTTTTTGGGAGGCTTTGTATATTCAGAAGATTTAAAATAATTCTAAATGAGTGTGTGTATATATATATATAGAAATAAATAACATAAAAGGATCACGTAGAAAATGAAAAAGCCAATGAAAATTATACGGAACATTCAGAAGCGATACTATATCAAAATTGGAAGTCAAAGCCAAAGCTTATGGGGTCGGTGGTCAAACAATAAATAAAAGTGAATACATGTCTTTTTTTAAGAAATAATATTTTACAAAATACAAAAAAAGGTTTCAATTTGTTGAAGATTTATTTGTAGAATTAAAAAATTAAAAAAGTCCTCAAAATTATTTCTAAGGCTTATTAAATTGTTCTAATAGCAAGTAAAAAGCATTAATACGAATGAGTTTTTAGTCTATTATTCCAAATTGGGTGCTACAGATAGAGCCACCTTAATGGACTGTAAACTAGACCAGCAAGTCAATAGAAATTAATATCGCTCGAATAGTACCGATTTGCACTTTGATCTCCTCGTTACTTGCGTACCTGAACTATTAGAACCTGAAGCTGAAAAAATGTGTTGTCAGAACTATTTAAGGCTATTCCTTCCTTGTTAATTTATAGCAGTGTGTGTTAGAGCCACCTTAATGGACTAGAAAAATTATTGAATATAATAATAGCCTCGTTTATGTCCTTGGTCAACAAAAATTAATCAGGCATGAAATTAAACGCACCATGTGCAAACATCTCTAGAGTAGTACCGAATTGCACTTGGATCTGATAGTTATATATATGCGTACCTGAATCTGATGACGAGGAACAAGTCGTTGATCCAGTGGGACAATAGCAACTAAATTGAGTAGAGTTAAGGTTGTAGCCACAAGCTCCACCGTTGTCGACACAGTCGTTGCAGTCAGAATCATCTGTATTTGTCCATCTGACCTCGAATCCTTGTGCCATGTCATTTTCCAAACCTGTTAGGTTGATCAAACCGGCAACATTAACTGATACAGGCACATAAACGCTCTTATAGCATGAGCCAGGGCCAACAGCTCCTGGTAGGACGTAACCATCTTGATACGTGGCCCCATTCACGTTGCAGTTGAACGCCCTCAAAGTGAATGGTGTCATGGATGGACAACCGTAGACAAACGTAACGTTGGTATAACCATTAGCAAACACGAAAAACTGAGGATCAAGGGTTGTGTTCACGAACTCAGGCGGGCAGATTCCATCCGCGAAGTCCTGTCTGGCAATTCTGAGGATTTGAGTATCAGCAGTTATCTGCAGAACCTGATAAGTTACGTTGTTAAGTTCGATGGTGCTGTTACCGTTCCTGCAACGAAGCTCGAACTCAGGAAGCCCACAGCCAGAAGGTCTTTGATTACCCCAGAAAGGATAAGTTGCGGCAAGATTCCCACAAGCATACTGAGGGCTACAATTAGAGTATGAGTCACAAAAACATGAAGGAATGTTCTTAACAACAATTAACAATTCAATAACCAAGATGGTTGAGAGGGTAAGAGAAGAGTGGATTGAGAATGCAGGCATTGGGACGCTAGGTGTGGTACAGAATTCCCTTGAAGTGCCTTGACTTGAGAGGACAAAGTCGGAGGAAGACCGAGCCACCAAAAACAAAAAAGAAAGTCGGAGGAAGACTCCGACAGTTGACTGAAAAGTGGGACTCGCCTCTCCTACGTCCTAATTATTTCTCTCTTGCGATTGTTTCAACTCATAACTATTAGTCTGCTGACATTTCAGTTCCACTTTTTTTAGTTCAGATTTTTTTGCTTTATTTTTGCAACAATAACTTAGTCTATGTAGTTGCTTAATGGCTGTTAGTAGCATGTTTCTGCTAGATAGGGAAGTTTGTTATTTCCCCTGTATATATATTCTGCTGTTTGAATGAATAAGCATGCTTCCCGTTTTCCAATCTTTGCTGTCATATTTTCTTTCTCGTATAGCTCCTGTTTCTAACTTAGTACAGCAACTATGTCTCTCTATTTTTACAATAGTAGTATCAGAGCTTTAGTTGAGCTTATAGGACCTGCAGAAAAAAAAAAATTATAGAACCTGCAGAAAAAAAATTTTGATCTAGTTTTTGAATCACAAAACCAACGTCTAAAATTTTTAACTTCTTCTAAATGAGTGTGTATATAGAAAATGAAAAAGATTGGGAAGAATAAGGACGAAAAAGCCAATGAAAATTATACGGAACATTCAGAAGTTAAAGTCAAAGCTTATGGGTCGATGGTCAAATAATAAATAAAAGAGAATACATATGTCTTTTCTTAAGAAATAATATTTTACAAAATACATAAAAATGTTTCAATTTGTTAAAGATTTATTTGTAGAATTAAAAAAATAAAAATGTCCTCAAAATTATTTCTAACTTATTAAGTCTTTGTCCTTAATGGACTAGTACACAAGACCAGCAAGTCAATAGAAATTAATGTCGCCCGAATATTACGGAGTTGCACATTCTTTGCAATAGCAATTGATTAGAGTTAAGTTAAGGTTATAGCCACAAGCTCCATCGTCAGCGACACATTCTTTGCAGTCAGAATCATCTGTTGTCCATCTGACCTCGAATCCATGTGCCAAGTCACTTTCCAAATCCGTTCTGTTGATCAAAGCGGCAATACTAACTGATACAGGCACATACACGCTCTTATAGCATGAGCCAGGGTCAACAACTCCTGGTTGGACGTAATCACCTTGATACGTGGCCCAGTCACGTTGCAGTTGAACGTCAAAGTGGATGGTATTATGGATAAACAAAGTCGGAGGAAGACTCCAAGAGTTGACGGAAAGGTGGGACATCCCTCTCCTACGTCCTAATTATTTCTCTCTGCTATTGTTTCAACTCATAACGCGTCGCTTTGACTTCAAATGTAGGAAGAGTTTCTATTATCATTTTTTGTTTGTATGATTTTTCACGTTAGAAAAAGTGAAACTACACTCATTTTGGTTAAGATTATAAACTAATTTTTTATTTAAATTTTTTAAAAAGTATTTATAATTATTGCCAAATAAAATTTGAATATATCATTTTTTATATATATAAAGGAGGCCACACAGCTTACATCAGGGAGGACATCCCATGCAAATCATGTAAAAGAAAACTAAGACACCCAGAAAGAGGTGTTTGTAACCGATGAAAACCTAGACTATAAGAAGCCGCAAACTTAGAAAGCCAATCAGCATATCGATTCCCTTCCCTTGGTACATGATAGATACGAACTTGCCATTCTCTACGAAGAAGCTGCATAACACCCATTCAGAGACGGATCCAGAAAATTTTTTAAGTGGGGGCAAAATTTCACTGGAGGCAAAAAAAAAATTTAGTGGGAGCAAAATTTTAATTTTTTTATGAGTTAAAAATTTAAAATGATAACTTTTTTATGTAAAATTTCTTGGAGCCAGTTGGGGCTAGTGCCCCCACTGTGGCTCCGTCCCTGCGCCCATTAATAAGGAATTTCCATCATGTCTTATCGACGTCGAAGAAGATAAGATATCAAAATTTAACTTCACCCACCCTTGTCTAGGGTAGGACCATCGAATGGAGGAACGGTCAACCGGACCATCATGGACTCTGTTATGAACAACCATGGCCTTCGCATAAACGCGTATAAACTCCAACACCACCAAGGAGCCTGATGTTTGCCACGTGAAATCTTCATAAAAAATACTCTTATTTCGCCAGAATAAAAAAAACCAACAAGTTGTCCCAAAGATAGCTTTCTAAGGTAGACCATGAACTTGCCTAGTACTCCAAAGATTATCACTAACCTAGTCAAGATGAGGCAGACTGAAGAACGCCATCGAAGGATAGGTAGAAGAAAACGATTGCCAAAGACATCGAGCCCTTGGACAATCTCGAAACACATGTAAACAAGTCTCCACAAGGCCACAATGAGCACACTGATCATCAGTTGAAATCCTCCTAATTAACCTCCTATGGTTAGTTAACGGTTTATCCTTAGAGAGAAGCTAAAGAAAAGAACGAATCCGCTGTAGTCCAGGCCATTTCCAAATAAGGTCCCAAAAACCCAACCAATGTTGTTCATCATAACCTTCAATACAAGCATAGGTAGAAGCTGTTGAGAACCTCCCATTGTCCGAAAGGCCCCATACCAATTTGTCATTTTGAAAATCCTCTCGAGGAGGCAAGATTCCCGCGATAGTCATACAGACAGAAGAAGGCAAAAAACTCTAAAAATCTTGCCACTTCCATCCCCCGTTCATGTCCACATAATCGCGTACTGTACGGTAACTACTTGTGATGATATCAATAGTTGTAGCTAAAGGCTGCTATATTCGCGACGAAATCCTGTAACGGTTGAAAAAATTTCTCCTATTGCGACGATTTCTTTAGTTGTCATGAAATATATTCATTTGCCAATGATTTTTTTAACATCGTAAAATATTTTAATTAAAGTATTCTAATTGGTCGCCAAAAACAACATAACAAAAGTTCCTTCTATTGTAATGTATCAAAGTGGGCAAAGAAAGGGACGTAACTGAAACAAAGGTGATAGTCGATCGTATACTTGGGGCCAGGGGATTAAACTTATGTGAAAGATTTTTCCTTGGACTTTAATAAAAATGGCACAATCCTTAACTTGTTTGACCCGTATTTCAAGAATGACAAGTCGCCCTGCGGTTATATCTTCGCGAACCTAACTTTATCTTTCTCATTTGCACTAAATCCGAGAGCTCACCCACATGATACTGATACACATCTATAATCTGTTTGTGCGGTCAAGGACTTCACTAGATCTTAAGAACCTCACCTAATATCTTAAAGCGATGATCGAAAACCCTTCATCTTTTCAACTTGTGAAACATTCTTTTCACATCCCCGAGGTCAAAATCCTTGCTAACCATGCATATTGAGTCATCTACTTGCTAGTACATGAACTTAGAGCATAAATGCAACTATCATTTAACTATACATGAGTCTTCTTCTCCTGTTAAGAACTATTTGATCCTTTTCTAATTCCCTCTGGTTGGTGAGATGGCGAGGGCTCGGATAACAAAATCGGTGTCCCGTGTCCACTCTATGCTTTTCTCAGGTGGGCACGGTCCGTGTACGCAATGTACTCTATATACTTGATTTCACTCATTTACCATCATAAATGTTTAACAGAAATTTATTCATTTCGTTCCCATAAACATGGTGGCTGACCTGGAGGCGTGTGGACGGTTTTATAAAAGCTGATGATAAATATAAGGTCGGAAGTACAATGATGCATTATGACAGAGGGTACAAGGACGGTCAATAAGAAGGACCCGTTTCACGACCGAGCCGGGCCATTATAAATGTAAACCTTGCGTAGACGTAGTGTGTCACTTTTACGAGGATGAAGTGGGCAGGAAACGAATTTTGGCAGGGTATTCAGATAAAAGAACTTGCTTTCTACTTCTTTTGCAGAAAGATAATGTTGGAGCCGTATTTAGCTGCAGGCTTGAAACAATTAAAGATAGGGAGTCAACACCAAATTAAGAGATATATGTAGTAGATTCAGAAATACATGCCCATAATGGACCTGGATGCTTCACTGTGAACCCACTTGAGCGTTCATTATCTATTGGTGACTTGAGATACCAACAGAGCTAACTGCAAACGTTTGTTTGACTAAAGGCTGAGAGCACCGTATCCTACAAGATCGAGAATTTGGATGGGAAAATTCTGAATTTGCCAATGTCACGTAAGGGTACATGTTTATAATTATGGTGGCAGGACGTTCGGCTCCATCCTATTGAATGCTTTCTACATATCTTATTGAAATAGTTTCCCTTTTCTTGTATTTTATATTTACCATGTCATTGGACTAAGTAGCTGTCCTTCAGCAATTCTAAGTGACTGCCATTTGAACAACGAAAAGATTGGCATTGCAATTGCAATATAATAATATCGTAGGTGAAAGCAAAGCAGCTCATTTAATTCATGCACATGCTTAATTAATGCCTATAGGAAAGAAGGTTGGGTCTTTATTGTCTCTGACTTTCTTGCGCGCAACCACACACTGCATATCTTCCCGCCTTGTGTAACAACTAGCTAATAGCTAACTATCTTCTCCATATCTTCCCTTG
Source organism: Erythroxylum citrifolium (assembly GCA_026284465.1). Lineage (NCBI taxonomy): Eukaryota > Viridiplantae > Streptophyta > Magnoliopsida > Malpighiales > Erythroxylaceae > Erythroxylum > Erythroxylum citrifolium. The sequence goes on from JANKOE010000204.1 coordinate 39,387,325, forward strand.
CAATACGCAACCACTCTCTCTTCCCACCCCTCTAAATGGATCCCGACAACCAGACGGATTCATATTGCGTGAAAGCTCAAAAAAACAAGAAAACCTTTTTTTTAACTTACGAACATGTTCTTTACGTGTTAGAAACCATCATATTTTGCATTTACAGGTTTGTAGCTTTGGTCTTCCCCTCTTATTTGGGAGCACAACATTGTTGTTGGGACCTTTTATATTACAAATGTATATATGTATACATAATTCTCGTCCCTTTGAATTTTATCAGAATAAGATAATATAACTTCAGACTTATTATCAGATCAAACCCTGATGATTTATGAATTGGTTTCTGCTTACAATCTAGGCATCAACATTTGCCTGTCATACCATATCCACGTAAAATAAACAGTCATAATAATACTTGTAATAAGCCTACGCCCACTAAATTTTCCGCTCCGTCCAACCTTGGAATGTTAGAAAAGAAACTCATAATGGTTAGGCTACTTATAAGTTAACTAATTAGCAGAATCAGTTCGGATGATTTGTAATCCTGATGGTCAAAATAGGTCTATAAAATTCGATTCTTAATCTAATCTGATTCGGTACAGGCGAAGCATAAGAAAGAAAGATATAGTCACTAACTACCTAATAAGAGAAAGAGGAACACAAAACAGACGAAGAACTGACTTTGAACAAGACGTTCGTTGATTTTAACATCATTAACATCCCAAAACAAGGTAGAATTACCCAGTTCCTTACATGATCTAAAAGTATCATCATGGTGGGGGAGTTATCTACTTAGGCCCAAATGCACCATTAAATCATTAATACATACCTGCAGATTTGCGAAGAAAAAAGATTAGAAGACAGTTATAATTATTTGTAGATTGAGCCATGTCCTACAATGGCCGAGAGCACACTCTTCATGTTTCCGACCAGATAACAACCTCGAAACCCGGTACGTTTAAGACCTGAACCCAATGTTGGCTCAGCAGACTCGGTGTCAAGCTCATCATCAAAAACATCATTGACTCTCCAGTGAACAGGAGACCTTGAAAATGAAAGACGACGTTCTCTTTTGCGTTTTGAGTTCCTGAAGTTCGCCGGCGATGAATAAACTGATGACCATAACGATAACGACGAAGAAGAAGATGCGGAAGAGGACATTGAACACGAGGGTGAAACATAATTCCTTTTTGAAGCAAGCCTAAGCAAGATACCTCTCAAAAGATTATGCCTCACGCTCCTGTTCGTAGAATTCGCTTTTGAAGTTGAATAATAAGAAGGCGGCGGTGTTAATGGAGGAACAGAGGAATGAGCAGATTGGTGCTTAGGAGTACCGGGCCTTGTTTCCCATAAGAATGGAACTGCACCTGAAGTACCTGCATAGTAGACTCTGCTAGAGGAATTAGCCATTGATGTTTCTTTGGACATAATCCTGGAGAAAAACTTGTCATCCTGCGTAACTTCCAGGGATTTTTCAGTGACTTCGCGGTAACTACCACTTGGCATTTTGGACTCACTAGCTAACTAGATAGGCTTGTCCGTATGATTTGCTCAAGTTTGCAATTGCCGCAAATCGGAGTAATAGAGATCCACAAATGAAGCTGTAGGAGAATAGAATGCTTCAAAAACCGAGTGAGCGTGTGAAAGTAGGGGTCTTCCAAGGGGACTAATTATGGAGAGGCATTAATGTAATAACAACTATACAGAATTGAGCTAGGGCACAATCGTGGGTGCTTGGAACTTTGTCCCGCTACGTGGTGTCAATCATGTTGGGAGACCACAAGAGAAAAACACACCAAAAAATACTCAGGTTATCTTATCGGGTCAACTTAATCATTACAGCAAAGTAATATAATCAAGTTTAATCAAATAATATCAGTGAGAAAATAAAAAAGAAATTAATAAAGAAAGAAACGAACACATAAATTTACGTAAAAAATCTTTTAGAGTTGAGGAAAAAATCACGGCCACAAGCAAATCTATTAATAACAAATAAGGATTTTCAATTTTTGATGTTTCACTCTATAACAAGTTGTCTTACAAAAATTTAAGATTGAAATTAAAGTTGATGTGCAAATCAACAAACTCACAACCCAATCCTAAAATTAATCAAACAAGGATGAGAATCAAAAACTACTTGTTCTTTATGTTTTCTTTTCCCTTTTTGGTGTTTTTACGTCTCCCAACAAATAAACCTGAGTCTTCTCCTCTTTTATATTCTGAATTAGGTTTTCTGTGACATACATAGTCACATACATGCCCGTATAAGCACCGTGTATCTCCCAACGTCCTTGAGTCATGAACTTACACGATTATGGAGAGCTATACAGTCATCACATATGACCGTGTATGTCATCTACATGAGCATGTACACGATCATGTATGTCTTCACTCTTCACATGTTTCTTCACACAGTTATAAAGACTTACATTGTTGATCTAAATGACTATGAAAGTTAAGGACACAGGTGTTTAGCCCCCTACACAGTCGTCTATCTTCCCACAAGAAAATTTTCCAATCTTATCTTCACTTGTTCGTCATTTTGAAGAACTATAAAGGCATGTACAATCATGAAAAGTCTTAAAATAGGGTTGGACACTCAACAATCTCCCCCTCTAACTTAGTTATAGGGAAGACATGTCATGCTTCCACAACTACACTAGAGATATCTTGGCAATCTTGCTATAAAATTTATTCTTACTTTAGGGAACTGTTTTAGTCAACCTACCAGCACCATTCAAGTCCATATGAATCTTCTTTAATATTAATTGTTGCTCCTCAATCATATATCTTAACCAATGACATCTGACATCTATATGCTTTGTGCGAGAATGATATATTGGTCTTGTTTGGCAATCAACTGATTACATTAGCTGTTAGCTGATAGTTGATTATATCAACTGATTTGATTAGCGGATTGCACTAGATGTTTATCATTTGATGTTTGGTAAAATTAGTTGTTTATGTGTAAAATGACTTATGAGGATATGACTTTCAAAAAATTATAAAGGTATGAATATTATCTATCTTAGTATTTTGTTGCATATTCTTATAGGAATTTATATTTTAAATATTTAATTCTACAAAAATTAAGTTTATAGCTCCAATAAAAATATAGAACATATAATAGTAGTAGTAGTAGTAGTAGTAGTAGTAGTAGTAGTAATAATAATAATAATAATTTGGGATACTTCAATTTCGATCCTTTCGAGATTTATTGTTGTGGAATTTCCTTGTTTTTTTGTAGATCAATAAAAGTCTTATAACTCATGTCTTACTTGTTTATGATGTTCACTTAAAGCACCAGCAGTAATCAATTTGATTGAATTTTACTTTATTGAGTTTACAGGTTTTTCATAGTTAAACAAATCTAACTAGCACGTGGACATAAGTAGGAAAATATTTGCATATAGATACTACACTATTCCCTGACAATTGTTGTTATAACTTTCCTGATGTACTTGTTTAGGAGTAATATCTTGTTAATTTAGTTAGATCTTCTGCAGGAATAGCACAGCATCACACACTAGTTAGACCTTCTTATCAAAATACATCTGCCTTATGAAATTTGTCAACATTTAGTATGTCTAATAATGAAGTCGCAGTGTAGCCTTAGCAATGTAGTAGAAAGTGGCAACGGAATGAGGTAGGCTGTTAAGTTTAAGGGTATAATTGTCTTTGAAGAAGATGAATATTAGCTGATAGGATGAAAAGCTCCTCCTAAGTAGCTTTTCAAAACTGGCTGGTTGGGTTGAATCAGCCTACCCAACTAGCTATTAACCAAACAAGTATATTAGTTGTTTGACATAGTCAAACAACTAATACTCCTTAATCAGCTGAAACATAGCTGAAAAGCTATCCACCAAACACCCCCTTAGTATTTTTGCTTAAGCCAATAGCACTTTAATTAACTACCACGAAAAACTATATAGTCTTCTTGCTTCATATCCAACTCTTGAAGGAATCTTTTCAACCAAAGCCTCTCCTTACCAACTTCCACTATAGTTATATACTCTTCTTCAGTCATAGATAGAGATACAACTTTTATAGCTTTGATTGCTATGAAATGGCTCTCTCTGTAAACCTGAACTGAAAACCTAAACTAGATTTTCTTCCACCAAGATCTTTAGCTATATATGCATCCACATAACCTTCTATAATTGAATTTGCATCACCAAAGCATAAGCTCCAATTTGAAGTACCTCTCAAGTATCTCAAAATTCATTTTACCGCTACTCAGTGAATCTTTCTTGAATTAGACAAGAATCTGTTTACTAATGCAACAACCTATGCAATATTTGGTCTTGTACACACCATTAGAGACCGTACTGTAGATGAGTATGGAATAAAAAACATACTATCTTTATCCTTTTTTATTGAGGGGCATGCACACTTGCTCAGCTTGAAGTGAGGTGCCAGTAACATGTTAATTGGCTTAGTATGCTTCATATTGAACCTTTATAACACCTGTGCAATATTGCCTTTCCTGTGACAACCACAATTTCCTATTCTTCATGTCCCGAGTTTTCTCTATGCTTAAGATTTTCTTTACAAGTCTCAAATATTTCATATCAAAAGATTTATACAAATCTACCTTCAACTTTTAGATTCTACCAATATTTTGGGCCACAATCAACATATCATTAATATATAGAAGAAGAATAATGAAGTCCTCACCTGTGAAATTTTTTAAATACTCACACTCATTGGCATAAGTTCTCTTGTAACCATAATTTGTCATAAAAGAGTCAAACTTCTGATACCATTACCTTGGAGATTGCTTCAACCCATATAAATTTTTCTTCAACTTGTAGACAAATTTCTCCTTACCTTTAACTTTGAAACCTTATGACTGCTCTATGTATATCATCTTCCAAATCTCCATGTAAGAAGTTTGTTTTAACTTTAAGTTGTTCAAATTTAAGATCTAAACAAGCAAACAAACCTAAAATTGTTAGAATTGAGGTCATTTTAACCACTAAGAGAAGATTTCATCAAAATATATACCCTTCTTTTGACTGAACCCTTTCACCACTAACCTTGCCTTATGCTTCACCAACTTATCACTTCTTTCTTCATCTTGAACACCCACTTATTCTTCATTTCCTTTTTTTCCTTTTGGAAGTTTGACAAGCTTATAAGTATCATTCTTTTTTACGGAGTTCATCTATCTTCATTCATAGCTGCGAGTCAAAGATCGTTGTCGTCATAAGAAATAAATTTTTGCACATTCTCAGGCTCTCCCTTAGTAGTAACTAATCGATATTTTGTATTCGGATATCTAGTAGAGGGACTTGTCTCCCTCGTCGACCTTTGAAGTTATATTTCATCAATTGTTGGATCTGATTGCTCTCTTTGCTTATTATCCTCAATAATTCCACCTTTAACATTGTCTGAATGTGGTTTATGTAGCTCATCATTATTATACTGTATCTGATCACCACAAATGTGTGTTTGGAAACACACTTCATCTTTTTCAAATATAGACTCCTCAGTATTAGAAGAAGAATTATCAATATCATAGGAGGAACTACTGTGTCAACTTATCTTCTCTTAGAAGATCAACACCTTTCTCATGCTTCTAAAATACCTTATTCATGCTCCTGACCATCTTTTGCTTCTCTAAGTCATAGATTCTAAAGCCAAATTGTTCATCACTATAGCTTACAAAGATACAAGGTATTGTGTCTCTTATCCTTGGGTACGTGTCTAATACATTGCAGTAAAACACTCTCAAATGATGATATGTATGATTTTAGTAGTTTATGCTCTCTTGGGAATCTCAAATTTAACATAACTAAGAGATCTTGATTGATCAAATAGACTGCTTTACTGCAAAATGGCTTTGACAACATTGAGCATGCAATGAACCTTCTCTAGAATAGTTATAGTCATCCTCTCAGCAACCCCATTATATTGTAGAGTCTTTGGTTCAGTTTTCTTAATTATAATGTTATGCAATATATAGTTTTCTTTAAACACCTTGGAAGCATACTCTCCTTTATTACCTGTTCATAGATACTTTAACATCCTTTTAGCTTCCCTTTCTACCATAACATGAAATTTATGGAAAGTTTCAAATACTTGACTCTTGTCTCTCGACATATATACCCAAGTATTCCTTGAAGCATCATTAATGACTGTAACAAAATATTTATTACCTCCTAGTAAATCCTTCTCAATAGGGCCACATATATTTGAATACACCAACCTTAATATCTCCATCTTTCTTGTAGATTGTTTCTTGAAAGAGACTCTATATTGCTTTCCTGCTAAACAATGATCACAAGGATTAAGGGATAAAGAGTTTTTAACTAGGGTAAGGAATTTATCAGCCAGCAACTTTATTCCCTTTTCATTTATGCGCCCTAAGCATCGATACCACAAATTTGGAGAAGTTTCCTCTTTGAGTATGTATGTTTCTCCACCACCACACACCTTCAAGTGTATCTTGTACAATATCCAATATAATTCTCCTCTAGCAATAGTTATTGCTTCCTTACATGACTGCTAATTTTTATCCCTGAAAGGGTGCTTAAATCCTTCTCGATCTAACACATTTTTCTATAACATATTCAACCTTAAATCAAGAATGTGTCATATATCTCTCAAGGTCAGCAAGCATTCTATGTTTTTTTTAAACTCAAATATCACCCACACTGACAATTTTAACAAAACTTTGATTATCCATCTTTACGCTTCCAAAGTCTCCGCCCTTATAGTTTGATAAGTACTCCACTTTTAGACTATAATGATTTGATGCCCTATATCAATCAACCATTCAGAACCAAAATCACTGATATTAAAGCAATCTCTTGATGCATATACTAGAGATACCTTTTCATCCATGTTTGAAGGAATTGCAGTTGTACTCTTATCATCACCATCATTTTGATGATTTTGTTTTTCTGATCCCTCTTTTATTTATAGTAGAACCTCTCTATGTGTTCTTGCTTATCGCAATAATGACATGTCTTCACATCTTTTTCACCTCTAGACTTTGATTGATTCTTAAAGTTGTCACGCCTTTTAGGTCCCCTACTTTTGCCCCTTCCCATGTTTTCTTCCAAGAAAGCCTGCACATTGTCAACTCCTATATCTTTTCTTATGATTTCTTCATTGAACATACTCTCTTTCATTACATTTAAAGAGAGCATGTCATCAGGAGTTGAATTGCTAATCGTCACCACTAGTGTCTCCCAGCTAGTTGTTAACAAACTCAAGAGGAGAAAGGCTTGGAGCTCATCATCAAGAATGATCTTCATTGTAGTAAGCTTATTAATTATATCCTAGAAATCACTAGATTCTTCAACTCAAATTTCCCAGCTTTCAACTTCAAATTTACAAGCCTTTTGATCAAAGAAGCCTTATTATGGCCAATCTTCCTTTCGTAAAGTCCTTCTAACTTTTTTCATAGCTCGAAAGGATCTCTTGAGACACATGGTTGAATATGATAATATCAATCCATTGTTAAATTGTGCTAAGAGTTTTTGCTTCATTTTCTGCCATTCTCTATCTGACATTTTTCTAGGTTTTAAAGGAGCATCATCCTTCACACCTTTGTTCAAATCAATAGGATCAAAGAGACCCTTACTGTAACGCCTCATACTAGGGGTTAGAAAATTATAGAATTTCAATGCACTTTATGCTTTGTATAGTTGATTATTTGCTTATTTGTGCATAAGCATTTTGGACACATACAATTATTGTGCATGCATTCATGACAATGTTTCTGGTAAATTGGATACATAAATGCGATTAAATTGTGAAAAATTTATTCCAAGACTATTGGAATTATTTTGGAATTTTTGTGCATTTTAGAGTATTTTAGATTAGAAATTAATTGACAAATAGACAAAATCATGTGTGACATGTGGACCTATAGCTATGAGACAAATGGGAGATTATCTAGTGGACAAGTGGAAGACATGCAATGGATACATATGTTAAAGCACTAACAAAACACCTAGGCACGTTTTTAACAAAGAACAAATTCCGCATTCATGAACTTCCTTCTTGCTTTACCATCACCGAAGCACCATCTTGTTCACTTATGTATATTGACTTTTGGATAATCTATCAATGTTACACCTTACGAAGTCTTCTCCATTAGGGGTTTTTGATTGCTACTAAATCCTAGTGTCTTTCCAACGTCGAAATCTCTTGTTTGCTTTCCAAAATTTTGGAATTTTGCTGAAGAGAGAGAAGCTAAGTCAAGTAAGTTTTATGCACGTTTTAATGTTTTAAATGGATGCATGCGTGAATGGTGTATATTTTCATGCTTGTGGATTTCTGCATGCGTAATGGTGTTGATGCATGTGTGGGTGGTGAAAGAAGAAGCAAAATCGGTGATAAGATTAACAAGATGAAGAGTTAGAGACATTGGAATATGATATATGCAGTATTTTGCTGAACATACATTTGGATGAAGTTAAATTTAGATTAAACTACAAAGATATATCTATAACTTTCATGAAGGAGTTGAATTTGATTTCTGTCACTAAGTGTGTCAAAATTTGGCTTGAATTGGAGTTTCTAGATTATATCACTATTTGTGAACAGTATTTAGTACTTTGGAGATAACTTTCAAAATATTGAACCAAATTGCACAAAATTGGTGTCATTAGAAACTTGAGAAATAAAGGAACAATTGTTAAGAAGAAAGTTTGCCTAAATCCTTCGTTTTCATTGTCAAAATGGTAGGGTAAAAGTGACCCGAAAGTTTGTTTTGGGAAGAGCTGGAAACATAGGTAAGGTGAAAAAGAAGGATTCACAGGTCCACCGGAGTGTAACAGTCATACATGTGCATGATCTCGACTTCTCAGGACCACAAGAAATGTCGCGGTCATGCATGTGCACGATCGCGACTTCGCAGGACCACCTAGAGTGTCACGGTCGTGCATGTACACGATCTCGACTTCCCTATTTATCTAAAAGAGGGTTTATTTTTTAACATACTTTGATCTTTTTGTAATAACTTATTCATCCAATACCCAAATGACTTGATTCTTGAACTAATGGACTCCTAAGACATTGATCTTCATCTTAAAAAAAATTAGATTTTTCTTAACTGAATTGAATAAGGAATTTGAGATGAAAGTGTGACTGTACTGAATTACAATAACTGGGATGTTTTTACTGAACATACTTCTGTAATTTACTTATATCTGGATCTATGGACTTCTAAATGGAGTGATTCTTGTTTTGAATTAAACTAAAGTCATAAGGCTACAAATTTTCTAAAGTGATGGAATTCTAATTCTACCTATAAGAATTTCAGAATTTGATTGGAAATTGAGATAAGAATTTTGTTGAAGCTTAAGAACAGTTTGAAATCTTATGGGAATAAGTTTCAGTATACTGGCCCAAATTGAATGAACTTAGTATCATTGGAAACCTAAGACAAAGAGGGACAACTTTCTAGAAGGAAGTATTATCTAATTACCTCGCCTTTCTGATGAGAATAATTGAGCAAAGTGGACCCGAAAGTTAGTTGTGAAATAAATCTGGATTGAGGAATTGAGTATGGTTTCACATGATTAATTATGTGACAAGATTAAGGATAAGAAACCCATAATTTGTCATGAACATGCATCATACATATTTAGTATACATGAATGTGTGTTAGTGAATTCATATCGTGAACAATAGTGGTATGTGATTGTATTAAATGTTATAAAGGAATGCATAGACTGACCACTTCCAAATATTGTCGAGACTTCGAAGCAATAAGCAAACAGGGAGCTTTTGTAAGTAATTTAGACGGTAATTTTTGTAAGTAATCCTTGAGTAATTGTAAGTAATTTATATGGTCAATTTTGTAAGTAATTCATTAAGTAACTTTTGATAGTTTTGATTTGACTGTTTTGTTTGCTATTGATTTGGATCATTGAATGATTTGTAAAGCTGTAAGAATGTGATATGCTTGAATTCATGGTATGAAAACAATGATTGATATGTGAATTGAATTTCAGACATTTTTGTTTTCAAAAGTCTTAGTTGTGGGTAAATAGGCATGCCTAGAAGAGCCTGCAGCTGCTTTTGTTAATGGCACTTCGGTGTCTTCTGTTAATGACACTTCGGTGTCTTCTGTTATTGACACTTCGGTGTCGAGACTTTGGTCTCTTCTGTATAAGTCCTGTTATCCGCTTCTGTAAATGAATTTAACAGTCATTTGATTTTTGTATTCTAAAACATGTTTGATTTTTGATCTAAACAAAGATATTATGTTCTAATTCTGAAAGGTTTATACCATCCTTTGATGTTCAATTCTATTTTCTGTACAATCTGTTCTAAGATACATTATGTTTGAATTGTTCGTTTCGATAAATTGTTAATGCATGCTTATGTTATATCATGATTCTGTATAATTAGTTGTCAGTTTATGTATAGATTCGTTATTACTCAGTAAGCTATATGCTTAGTGAAGTAAATCACTTGTTAATATAGAATTCACGTACAATATACAAAATGCACAAGAAGGGGGGGTGAATTGTGTATTCTTTTTGTGAATACAAAAACCTTTGATATTTATGCTTTTTTCAAACTATTAAATGAATACCAAAAATGTTATACAAATATAGCTACGTGGTTAAATCGCAAATAACTTCTATATACTTGTTTAAGAACAAGAGAAATTAAAGTGAAAGGTTAGAAGATAGACACTGTGATTTTATACTGGTTCATCCCAAACCTTGGGCTACGACCAGTCTTCAGAGTTCGTCTGGGATTTCACTATACTTCTTCAATTTTACAAGTATTCTTTTTTCCCTTTCAAAGCCTCTTCAGGTCTCTTACACAAAGTATTCTTTCTGCTTTCTTAACCTTTTCAGGGTCTTAGCCTTTTCTTTCTCTCACTAGAAAGATATTGTGAGATTTTTGTTACAGTAGAGTTTGCTTTCATGTATCGCACTTTGAATACAAACTTTTTTTTGTAAGTAATAACTTGAAAGCTAAAAGTTATAAAGGTGTTCAGTCTTCTACTACGACTAGTATTTATAGCCTAAGTCTCCAACTACTTCTTGATAATTGCTTCTTGTTTCTTGTAGAAACCGTTATTCAGTTGAGTTCTGTAACTAACAACAACTGACCAACTATTTGACGTACTAGAGTATCTTCATCTCTGTATCATTTTTTTTTCCTTCTTGTTCTGTGTTTTCCGTTTCTTCTGTGTTTTTGCTTCTTCTGTGTTTTCCGCTTGTTCTGTGTTTTTCCGCTTCTTTTGTGTTTTTCACTTCTTCTGTGTTTTCCGCTTCTTCTATGTTCTCGTTTCTTCTGTGTTTTAGCTTCTTCTGTGTTTTACGCTTCTTCTGTGTTTTCTGCTTCTTCTGTCTTTTTGCTGCACGCTTATCACACTTATCAAAACAGTTCATTTATTTCTAATATTATTATTATTTGATTGTCATCAAAATTAATAGACATAAAGTCTTCTTGAATTAACAATCTCTCCCTTTTTTATGATAACAAATAATCATAATTTTAGAAAGATAAAAGTGAATAAACGAATATTATTTAGATAACGAATAAGAAGACAACAAAAGATATACACATGTGAAAAAAACTTGTAGTCAATACTATCTTCTTTTTCTTGTCTTTAGTCTCCCCATGTACTATCTTTCTTCTGCTTCTGTTCTTCTCCCCCCATTTGTTATTAATCAAAAAAAAAACTTTACCAAAGATGCTTCATGATTTCAGAAAACATTCATTGCATATCAGTGCAGATCAACTTGAGGTCTTCTTCAATAAAAACTCATAAATAAGCTACTTCCTCATGTAGATTACCCACCGAGTCACTCAGATCATCAACCTTAGTATGAATTTCTTCAATTTCCTTTACTAAGGCTTCCTAACTCCCCTACTGTATGTGACTAACTTCTTCCAAAACAATAGTAGAATCCTGCTGAGGTGTTCTTGGTGGATGGAAGTTTGTAGCAATAGATATTTCTGAAGGTAAAACATCTAATTCTATGATTTTGATAACAGGAGGTTTGAAAATTTGTTTTCCTTCTGGGAGATCAAGGTCATCAGGTCTAGGTAGTTTTGGAACTAGTTTTCCAAGAAGGTGTAGTACATCTTTAATTGAAGATATAAAACTCAAAGGTCTAAAGTACATGATTAGATGCACAAAAGTCTCTATGTTGAAACTAATACCTTCAACCCTGATAGTTCTTTACTGTCCTTTTGTCATTATTCCAACTACCTGGAAAGTTGCATATGTGATGAAGTGTCCACATTGACTTCCTGATGGTTTTGAAATATGATGTGAATATGTTCCTCACAACTGCTTGTATCTGATCTTCTGGAAGATCATCTGTATTTCCTTTAGGATACATCTTCTTTTTCCCTTTGTCTTCATTGCGTACAATGTTCTGTTTGTGATTAGGTAAATAGTATATCAATCTTTGGACATCTGCATTGGATATGGTTCTGACTTTTCATCTCGCAGAATACCATATAATCTTTTCTCTACATGATTTAAAAGATGTATTGATCGATTATTGATCAGTATTGGTTCGACTTGTACCTTAACTAACCTTTTCAAAGGTTCTCTTATAATAATTGAGCTTCTATTTCTAACAGGTATTGATTCATCAATCACCTTCAGTATCAAATCCTCTTTTCTGATAGGTTAAGAAAGATTATAATGCGCTGAAATGTGTTCAACTACTTTGTCTTTTGTTGAACATCAGTTGAAGTATTCTTTTTCTGACTGGTCTTCAGCATCTTACTTTCTTCTACCAGTCTAGAAGGAGGTTGTTGTTGAGGTTTCTTCCTTTCAAACAGTAACTTCATCTTAATTTTTATTTCTTTAGTCAATTTTGCTGGCTGATCTTGCAAAATTGAGACCAAAGATCTAGTAGCCTGTGGTGCTTTCTCTGTCTTTACAAAATCTTCACCAAGATTCAAACCTTTCCCTTTCTTCTGTTCTTGTTGATGCAAGGTTAATAATCTTGGTGATCTTGTTGATTGTTTGGATTTCTCAAAATGAAGTGTCTCCCCTTTTCTTTTCAACGACACTTGTTTTACAGACTGTTTCACCTGGCTTTCTTCTCTATGTGAAATCGAATTAGCTTTTATTGATTCATATAACAATTTAATATTCTTTTCTTCTATATATATTCTTCCTATGGATTGAGGTTTTGTCTTCCTTACATGTTAGATCCCGTTCCGGAACCCAACTCTCTTGCTTAAAATCGTGAAACTTGAGCGTGCGTGTAACTTTGAAGGGTTATAATTTTTTTTTCATTCTTAATCCCTTTGAACCCTTAAAGACATTATGAAATACATCTTCAATCTTATAACATCCCAA
>JANKOE010000204.1:39416102-39437775 GCA_026284465.1 Erythroxylum citrifolium
ACTTAAATAGTTTTAAGGTTGTGTTTTCGAAACTTAGTGGATTTCAACCCCGAAAATCATTTTGAACAATGATAACCTGAGCCGCATTTTCAAGAGAGTTTTAGTTAATTGATTTCATTAAGAGTTATTTCCAATTGTTTTACGTTTCAAAAATCCCAAAAATATTCTTTTATATTTTACTTTGCTTTATTTTAATTTTAATCAATTAAACAAAACCCCCTTTTTAATTGCTTTAATTGCATCATTCGACTAGGCTAGTTTAGGATCAATTTTGCATTGGTTTCCTTCAGAGACAACCCGAGGTTCAGCTATGCTGTAATCCTTGGTATAAATTGTTTTGACCGGTTTCCGAGGTTGATTAAATTAATCGAACGATAAAGCCGCGATCACTTACATTCGATCTTAGGTACCTTTTAGGAAGTAAAGAAGTTAAAGTGACCTGAAAGCATGTCATTAAAGACATCTTCTCAAATTCCATATTCTATTGATTCATAGAGCATGAAGAAGAAGAGGATTGAAAGAAGAAGAGGCAGGAGAGAATGTCAAATGAAGAACAAAAAAAAAGGAGAAGTTTTACAATCAAACATTGAATTGTACAGGCGTGAGAAATCTCTCACGCCTATATAACATCTCTTATGGTCATGCACGACCGTGCATCGATATTCACGGTCATGAAAGGGCCATGCATGGCTATGCATGACCATGTATGGCCATGAGAAGTCTATATAACTGTGAATTCCCACACCATGAGAATTAACTTGAGAAAGCCAAGTGTCACTCTGTTTTAAGCTAAACTTTACTAAATAAGGAAAAGAGAGTCAGGAGGACATTCGAGGATAGACCTAGCTGAAAACATTCTTCTCTTATTTTCTCTTATGTTATTTTTCGTTTTTCAACACTGATAGTGGCAATAGAGCGGATGGTCAATGTTGAGAGCTTAAAGATGGTGATGGAGGCTAACTTTCTTAACATCGGTTCAAAGGTGCAATCGAGACCAAGGAGCACATTAAGCGGATTATTGTTTTGTATCATTTTCATTACCTCTTTTTAGATTGCTTATGTTATATTTTATGGATTGTTTGGGTATTATATGAAAATAATTTTACTCCTCTATTGATTCGTTTTTCATGAAAACCTATAGCTAGAACTTGAATGCGATACGTAATACTCATGTTAAAGGTTGTATGTGGCAACTAACGGTATTAAATTGTTAGAGATAACAAAGCATAAGTTAAATAATCCCAGCTTGTGTGATTGTTACTTAGATTGAACTATTTTTCTCACTTATAATGCGACTATTTAGATAATTTTAGAGAGCTTGTTCTAGGTTTCCCAATAGTTAGGGTTAACTAATGAGCTCTTCTTGACTAACTATGATCTAAGGAAAAATTGAAATTAATAGAGCTTATTGTTATTTCACAATCAATAATCTTAAGAGAGATGTAAAGATGATAATTCAACGACATCTACGAAATTGTGCTTAAGTCGAGATTAAACCAAAGAATCATATTTTAACTCATTCATCAATACTTTGTTGATGTTTAATTTGATTTGTTTTTATAAAATTAATTTTATTTTTCTTCTACTTTTATTCAAACAAAAAAACCCCTATTTTGCTTATACAGATAATTTAGGAAAGTAATTGCAATTAATCTCTGTGGGATCAACCTAGACTTACCTCTAGCTATAGTTTGAGTCTAGTTATTTTGGTAGTGTTACAATAAGCGACCAATTTTGGTGCCTTTTTCAGGGATTAATATCCTTTTCTTTTTTAAATTAATTTATTTTATTTTATTTTTATTTGTGGTTAATTTCTTTCTTGTTTCGTTAGTTTCAGTGTATGACACGATCTTCTCACACTTGTGAATTGAAATTTGATCCAGAACCTAAAAGAACATTGTGCAAAGCGAGAAGACAAGTTGTACAAAGTTGCAAGGATCCATCTTCATCTAATAGAAAACTTAACTCTTTACCAAGAATGCAAATAGCTTTAGATTTACTTTCTAATTCTTCATGTGATTCCATTTCTAATACTGCTTCTAACATAGCTGAGCAAAATAATGATCGTACTCTTAAACAATTAGTTGCCCCTGATTTTAGCCATCAACCATTTTGCATTGTTTTTCCTACTATTGATTTTATTTTTGAGTTTAAATATGGTCTAATTCATCTTTTGTCTATTTTTCATGGTATGCTAGGTGAAGATCCTCACAAGCATCTTAAGGAGTTTCACGTGGTTTATTCTAGCATGAAGCTAGCTGGGGTGTAAGAAGAGCATATTAAGTTGAGAGCATTCCCATTCTTGTTGGGAAACACTACTAAGGATTGGATATACTTGCCCTTTGGATCAATTTCCACTTAGAATGAGATGAGAAGACTTTTTATGGAGAAATACTTTCCTACTTCTCGAGCCATAAATATTCGAAAGGAAATATATGCAATTCGACAACATCATGGGGAAACATTATATGAATACTGGGACCATTTCATGAGGCTATGTGCTAGCTACCCGTATCATCAAATCAATGAGCAACTCTTGATATAATATTTCTATGAGGGGCTTTTACAACAAGAAAGAAATACGGTATATGTAGCAAATGGAGGAGCACTGGTGGATAAGACACCTATTGAAGCTGGAAATCTCAATTCCACCATGGTTGCTAACTCCCAACAATTCAATATTTGAGAGGATGTCTAACCATTGAAGCTTAATGAAGCTAGTATTGTTACATTGGAGCAACAAATAACTTGGTTGAAATCTTTGGTTAGGCAAATGGCTCCAAATGGTGCTCAACAAGTCAAGGAATGTGGAACTTCCACAATGACAAGACATCCCACTAATTTGTGTCCAACTTTGCAGGATACATCTACACAATAAGTGAATGTTTTTGGAAGCTTTCCAGGTCAACCACAAAGGAATCCTAGCTACCCATTTGCATAGAACTCACGATGGAAGAATCCTCCATTCAATATCTATAGGCAGCAAGGACAACAATAAGTTTCCTGTCAATAACCATATCAAAGACAAGCTCAACCATCTAGTTCGGGACCTTTATTGGATGTGATAAGTGTGAAATGCATCGTGTTTTAGGGTATAGTTTGATATGTGTTTATTTGTTTATTCGATTGTTTAGTGTACGTTTTCGGTAGAATTGTGTTAGTTTGTGATTTATTTGTGTTTAAGCGTTTTTATGGGTTAGTATAAGCATTTGAGCTTAATTATTATGTCTTTGAAGTACCTTTATGTATTTGTTAGTGTTTTAAGGTCAACAACGAAGAATGGAGAAGTTTCGAAGATACTTGGACAGAAACAATAACCCACGATCATAGCCCATCTACCACGATTATGACAGAAGCAAGGGAGATAACCCACGATCGTGGCCAAATCGTCACAATCATGACGGAAGCATAAGATTGGGCCCACGATCTTGACAAAAAGCTTACAAGTGGCCCACGATCGTGACCTACATCGGGTAGACATGCAGATACACAGAAAAGTTAAGTTTTAAGGGATTTTTTGGACCTTTTGACCTCGAAAAAAACCCTGGGGCTGCCCAGAACACATCAAGTATATAAAGAATAAGAAAAAAGAGATGAGGAGCTTCTTACATCAACCACCATCACAAAACCCTAGAGAGAGTTCATCGAGAGATTGAGAAAGAGACAAAGGAAGAGAGATATGGAGAAGAAGCCCACACGAAGTAGTTCCCTGAACAAGAGGTTTCTCGTCATTGCTGCCTCCATCATCCATTTGGATCAATTTTCTAGTGCATTTCCATTTTTATCTATGTATAGAATTGGAATAGCTATTGAGATAGGATTTATGAATGTTAAGGATTGTCTAAACTCACCTTAGGGTTATTTTTATCTTTGATTCAATAAAAATCTAATTGTTTATGTGAATTGGATTCATTTTGATTGATTTCTGCATTTTCATAAATTAGTAATAGACTAAGAGGGTAAACTAATGAAAAATAATTAAATTAGGCTAACGAGAGTTAGGTAATTTAATAAGAACGAGAAATCAATCAAATTGGTAATTGTGTGATGAGTGAACTCACATAGGTTCTGGTAGTCTAGTGGAAAACTTCATATCTAATTAGGATTTGAATAAATTGTGAATTGAGATATTGCAATTTTCTATAATCTGATTACAGTTTATAATTTAGGGCTTTTGGTTATAACTCGAGAGAGCGTAACCAACACTAGGATAGTCTAGGACCAATAATCTAACATTTTTTAATTAATTAGGTTAGTGATGAAGATAGGTAAAAATTTTCCCTCTCTCTAAATTGGTAGTTCCTTAGGTTGATTCTTGGTGTGTGCATTGCAATTTACTGATTTGTTAATAGGAAGAAATGATGAAAATGTTAACTCAGAATACCACTCAGCTCCAAAATAATACCATACAATTCTAACAACAATCAAGAGCTAGCATACAAAATCTAGAGAATCGACTGAGTCATATAGCTGTTGTGGTGAGCCGATTGGATAATCAAAATTTGGGTAAGCTTCCTTCTTAAACAAATTTAAACCCAAAAGAGAATGCAAATGTCATTACCTTGAGAAGTGGTAAGGAAATAGAGGCACAACATAAGACTACTATTATTGGCGATGACGAAGAAGCTAAAAAATAACTTGAAGTGCCTCCAAAAGATTAAAAATTTTACTAAAATTTTTACCTTCTTTTCCTAGCATTTCCTAGCAGGTTTGCTAAATCAAAGAAAGAGGAGCAAGATAGGGAAATTTTAGAGATGTTCAAAAAGGTAATGGTGAATATACCTTGCCATTAAGTAAGTTCCTAGATACGCCAAATTTCTCAAAGAGTTATACATGACTACGAGGAAATTGAGGGGAAACGAGAAAGTAAGTGTGAGTGAGAAAGTGTCTGCAGTCATTCAAAGAAAGCTTCCCCCAAAGTGTAAGGATCCAGATATGTTTATAATTCCTTGTAAAATTGGTGATACCTATTTTGAAAAAGCAATGTTAGATCTAGGAGCTTCAATTAATGTTACGTCATATTCCATTTATCCTTCATTGAATTTGGGATCATTAAAAGAAACACGTGTTATAATTCAATTGGCTGATTATCTAGAAGGGCTGTAAAGGATGTATTAATGTAGGTTAACTAATTGGTTTTCCCAGCTAACTTTTATGTGTTGAACATGGAGGGAGAACCTTCGTCTAATTCTGCACATATCCTTCTAGGTCAACCATTTTTGACGACATCAAAGATGAAGATCGACGTGGATGCAAGAACATTGACTATGGAGTTTGACGGTGAAATTGTTCACTTTAATATTTTTGAAGATATGAGGTACCTTAGTGATGTTCATTCTGTTTTGTTAATTAATGTCATTGATTCTTTGTCTCAACAAATTTTTGATATAGACGGTAAAGATGAGTTAGAAGTCATTCTTTGCATGAGTTTAATGGAAAACATGTTGTAAAATCATAACTTGCTCATTACAGATGAAATGAAAGAAATTGTGCTATCACTCCAATCACTGCAAACAATACCAAAAATGTATGTATTTTAAAATATTAAACTGTCAATATCTAATACGAAATCTTTACCTTCTGTTATGCAAGCACCTATAAGTGAATAGAAGCAATTACCGAAGCATTTGAAGTACGTGTTTTTGGGAGAAGAAGAAACACTTCCAATAATCATATCCAAGAACTTAACCAAGCTTTTAGAGGAAAAGCTCATTCGAGTGCTTAAGGACCACATCACAACTATAGGGTGAACCATAGCTGACATCAAGGGTATCAACCCTTCAACGTGTATTCATCGAATTCTATTGGAAGAAGGATCTAAACCATTAAGAGAATTACAAAGAAGGTTGAATCCTCTTATGATGGAAGTGGTAAAGATGGAGATCTTAAAGTTGCTTGATGTTGGTATAATTTATCCAATTTCATATAGTAAATGGGTGAGTCCAGTCAAAGTAGCACCGAAGAAAACTAGGATTACTATAGTGAAGAATGAGAATAATGAGTTTGTGCCTATAAGAATTCAAAATGGATGGTGAGTGTGCTTCGATTACAAGAAGTTGAATGCTGCTACACACAAGATCACTTTCCACTCTTATTCATCGATCAGATGCTTGAATGACTTGTAGAACGATCTCACTACTATTTTCCAGATGGGTATTCGGGATATAATCAAATTGTGATAGCTCAAATCAAGAGAAAACAACTTTCACATGCCTATTTAGTACATTTGCCTACAAAAGGATACCATTTAGACTATGCAATATCCTAGCCACCTTTCAGAGATGCATGGTAAGTATTTTCTCTAAGTATGTTGAACACAATATTGATGTCTTTATGAATGATTTTACTCTCTACAGGGATTCATTTGATGCATGCTTGGATAATTTAAATTGTGTACTTGAACGTTGTATCGAAACTAATCTTGTTCTCAGTTCCGAAAAATGTCATTTTATGGTTGAACAAGGAATAGTTTTGGGACATGTAATCTCATATAAGGGAATTGAAGTTGATAAAGCTAAGATAGAAATTGTGCGAAACTTGCCAACCCCACAAATGTGCAGGAAGTTCTTTCTTTTCTTAGCTATGTAGGTTTTTATCGCAGGTTTATGAAGGAATTCAATAAGATTTCAACAAAACTCTATTATTTGTTACAAAAGGATGTACCCTTTGAGTTTGACGAGGGATATAAGGAAGCATTTGACAAGTTGAAAGAACTTTTCACTTTAGCACTGATCATTCAACCACCAAATGGAGTAAACCATTTTATATTATATATGATGCTAGCAATTCTGTTGTAGGTGTCGTCCTTGGTTAAAAATGTGGAAAGATGACTCATGTTATTTACTACGCTTCTCGAACACTCAATCCAGCTCAATGCAACTATTCCACCACTGAAAAGGAGCTCTTAGCTATTGTGTTTGCTTTGGATAAATTTAGACCTTATTTCCTCGGCTCTAAAGTGATTGTGTATTATGATCATGCAGTATTAAAGTACCTTTTATCAAAGAAAGAAGCAAAACCAAGGCTGATTAGATGGATTCTCCTTTTCCAAGAGTTCAATTTGGAGATCAAAGATAAGAAAGGTGTAGATAATTTAGTTATGGATCACTTGAGTCGAGTGGTGAAGGAGGAGGATTCAGTACCATTTCAAGAATTATTTCCAGATGAGCAATTAGTAGCACTTAAAGATAAGGTTCCATGGTATACTAATATTGTGAATTATCTAGTGAACCATGAAATACTTAATGATTTGAGTAAGGCTAAATAGAACAAGATAAAGAGTGAGTTAAAATATTATATTTGGGACGATCCTTAATTGTGGAAGTGTTGCTCTAACTAAGTGATTAAGAGATGTATTCCTAAATATGAATATGAATCAATTTTGAAAATTTGCCATTCATATGCTTGTGGTAGTCATTTTGGGCCTAATAAAACTGTTAGGAAAATTTTGAATGTAATTTTAATTGGCCAAATATTTTTCGAGAATCCTATATGTTCTGTAAAGCATGTGAACAATGCTAGAAATATGGTAATTTATCTCAAATGCCTTTATCTCCAATACATGCGTTTAAAAATTTTGATTTATGGGGTATCTATTTTATGGGACCGTTTCTTTCTTCTTTTGGTTTTGTTTACATTTTGTTGGCTGTGGATTATGTTTCTAAATGGGTGGAAGCTAAAGCTACTAGGATTGATGATTCTAAGTTATTGCAGAATTTGTCAAGTCTAACATTTTTGCTAGGTTTGGAGCACCGAGAGCATTGATTAGTGACAAGGGTACACATTTTTGCTGCTGATTGGTAAAAAACTTCTTAAAGAAGTACCATGTCACCTATAAGGTGCCTACGGCTTGTCATCCACAGATGAACAGGCAAGTAGAGGTGTCAAATAGAGAAATTAAGTCCATTCTTGAGAAAATGGTGAGCCCAAATTGTAAAGATTGGAGTCAGAGACTTGATGATACTCTTTGGGCATATAAGACTGCATACAAGATACCAATTGGAATGTCTCCATACCAACTGATCTACAGAAAGTCGTTCATCTTCCAGTAAAAATTGAGCACAAAGACTTTTAGGCCATTAAGCAATGTAATATGAAGATGGATGTGGTAGGTGTATAGAGGAAACTGCAACTACAAGAATTAAAAGAGCTTAGACTTGAATCTTATGAGAATGTAGAAATTAACGAGGAAAAGACAAAACGATTTTATGATAAGATGATTGTTAGGAAGAATTTTATGGTTAGAATAAAAGTTCTTCTCTACCATTCACTAATTAAGCTTTTTCTAGGTAAATTACATTCTCGTTGGATTGGACCTTTTATTGTTACTAATGTGTTTCCACATGGTGGAGTCGAAATTGAAAGCTTAAAGACTAATAAAAAATTCAAAGTCAATGATCATCAACTGAAACCCTTCTATGAAGGATTCCAAGTGGAGGATGTGGAAGTGATAGGGTTAGAAAACCCTCATTATAAAGACTGAGCAATGTAGAGTCGATCCAATAACGGTAAACAAAGGTGTTGCTTAGGAGGCAACCCAAGGGAAGTTGATTTATGTCTCTTTTCATTTTCGCAATTGCTATTTTCCTTAAATGCCCCATTTCTTGCATTTGATGTTACATTGGGGACAATGCAAGTTTTAATTGTAGGGGTGGGGATCTTAGTTTATATTAGCTTTTATGCATATTTTGAGCTTAAATGTTGCTTATGTGACTTCTTAGGCAGTTTTTAAAATCAAATGAACAAAATCGAAAATTTTCTTGTTCTCTATTGCTTTTAAGATTATTTATTCATAATTAGCGTGAATTGACTAGAAAAATCCATCGCAACCTTAACATGTACTTTTGCTTTTGTGATTGGTTAATGTGCATTATTCTTTAGAAGAGTAGTGACTAGTGGCAGATAAAAACCAGTGACGTTTTGAGCCATATTAAACTGACACATTCATATCAGTCTCATTGTCTTTGTTTTTTATGACCTTTATGACATATACATACTTACTTTGCATTGATTTTCTATTCGAGACCACATTTTTATCAAATGCATTTTTATGAAAATGATTAGGCATTCTTTATTGATTACGAGCTACATTAGCCAAATAGCCATCCTTTTATCTTAATTTTCCTTTGCTAATGCCCTTTAAGCTTTATTAGCCTTTTCTTTTGTACAAGCCATGTTGAACCCCATTTCCGGAGCCCAACTATCTGGAGTCATAAAGCGTGAGCGGGTTTCCTTGTAGGGTTATTTCAATGAACTCTCACTTTATTTTAATCAATATTCTTGGGATCAACACCAAAGGCTGTCAATTTTTGTGGAAAGGTAGAAAAATGTGTTAGGAATCCATTGCTTTAAGAATCACTTCATTTGGAAGTCGGATGATGAAGTTATGGCCAAAAGAATCCAACATGTTTATAACCTCAATCATATGGAACCTGTCTTGACGCAATTACCATAACTTTCATTGGAGATGTTGGATTGAGGTCTATTTTTGGACTGATTGAAAGAGGACTTCTAGATCTACAACTTTCATGAAGAACTTGAAGTGAGGACATAGATAGGCCTAGATTGATTTCCAGACCTGAGAAAGTCCATTTAACGGACCTAAAGTCCATCTAATGGACATAGGAGATACAAAACTCACCCCAAAGCCTCTCCTAAGGTTCCTACATCCATTCTAACATCATGTTCACTCATAATCTTCACAAATCCAACTCTCCTAGTGCAATATCACTTCATATCAATTCAACCATCAACCTTGTTTCATTAAATCTTCTAATCTATACTCATTTGCTCCATCAAGACCATTAATTCTCATCATTTAGTATAGTTGTCCTGTACATACATCCTATGCAGCATCACAACTTGTGATGATCATATCTTTTCACTCTGATATCCAAAAATTACAAACTTTATATCGTTAGAAAGCTAGAAAGATCATCTACAACTTTTAAGAAGAGAATTTTGACCAGTTCTACCTAAATTATTTCAGATTTTCCCCTGAAGTTAGAATACAATTCCTACCCCTATGAAAACTTGAAATCTTACAATGTAAATGCTTGAAAAGCCATAAGCAAACATAATGTATATGTATTTCATTAACATCAAAATAAGAGTTTTACAATGCTTTAGTAGGCATTTCGAGTCATCTTACATCATAATTCAAAAATACAAACTTTATAAGAACAATAATTGCTAAAATGCAACTAATGCCTCGTTTTACAATATCTAGCTTCAAAAACAAAATATACAAAATTGGAGTGATGCCTTGACTCTCGACTCAATCACTCGATATCTTGCTCATCTCCTGAAGATGGGAAGGAATGCGAGGCGGGCTTAAAGCTCGTGGGTAATAGTTTTTTAATTGGTAACAAGAAGAACCATTGAAAACATTCATGATCAAAGCAAATTCGTATGAAATCCATGAAACACATATTCCTTAAATTCTTAACATATCAACCAATTCGAAAACCACATAATTCATATATTCATCAAACTTCCCAATAAATTATAATCACATAAACACATCAGAATGGTTCGGGTAGTCCGTAATATAACGTACTAACACAATTTCATAAAATGGTCTTAAAGCTCGTGGGGGGGAGGGGGAGTTTAAAGCTCGTGGGTAATAGTTTTATAATTGGTAACAAGCAGAACCATTGAAAACATTCATGATCAAAGCAAATTAGTATGAAATCCATGAAACACATATTCCTTAAATTCTTAACATATCAAGTAATTCGCAAACCACATAATTCATATATTCATCAAACTTGCCAATACATTATAATCACATAAACACATCAGAATGGTTCAGGTAGTTCGTAACAGAATGTACTAACACAATTCCATAAAATGGTCTTGTGTAGCCGTAATAAAGCATACTATCGCAATCTCACATAATGGTTTTGCGTAGCCGTGAACTTAGGGGAGTCCATTAAGGAGCTTCATGTCACTAGCGGGCAGGCGGGAAAAGCCTTTAGTCAAAGTGCACTTGACAGATAGAATAGGCCACCACAAACCCACATAACATGTAATTCATCACTTGAAAACCGATAGCTTAAATGGCACATTGCAAAAACTTGCTTTTCATGAACATGAAATATTTCATATGCATTTCCATCATCATTTCACAAATCATCAACCAGTTTCCTATACCAAGCATAATAACCATTTCGCAAATCATTCAAAAACAACAAATACAACAATTATGAAGCAATTTGAAATCATTCCCATATCAGTTCAAAATTCATTTACAAAATTCACATACAAAAACATGTGGCACATTCTCAAGCATTTAAAGAACAATAAATGCACATTTATAAGGTAGTTGGAAAATCATTTAATTCCATTTATTTGACGAACATTTATGGCTCATTTACTCAATTATAAAAATGTAACCCACTTTAATTTCCTTGCTTGAAAACGTGCTCAAGGATGTCTCTTCTCTTGCGCCTCTTGCATGTTGGGCCCCGATTCCTCTTCCTTATTAAATAAGTTTACTTAAATTATTTTGAGGTTTAGTTTGCTAATTTTCTTTTAGTTAGAATTATTTGAGGGTTTTATTGGCTTAGGTTAATGAAGATTAAATGGAGGGATTAGTTTAAATTAGAGTTTGTGTGGATTTAGAAATAAAATGAATAAGAAGGTTTGGGGGCACTTTGGGTAGATCACTTAGGTTCTTAGTGTTTAAGGCTAAGAAGGAGGGGTATTTTAGTCTTTGTAGAGTCAATTAAAACAAAAAGAAAAGAAGCAAATGGGCATAAGGTCGTAGGAATGAAGGAAGCTACGAAATGTGCAAGGAAAAGAAGAGAGGATAGTGAAACTACGTAGTTTTAGGCTTAGGTTTTAAGTTAAGAAACAAATGAATTAAGTCTTTGGAGAGAAGACTTACGAAACTTCAAAGAAAAGAGAGGGAGAGAGAGACCTTCGGTGGAGAGAAAAAGAAGAAGAAGAAGGAGAAAGGTTAGGGCTTTGGCTTATCTTGCTTTGGAAAGGAGAAATCGAGAGTTCTTTAAGAAGAAAAAGGAAAGGGAAGGATTAAGCTTCCATTAAAAGCAATAAGCAATTTCGTGGGTATCATTTCTAAGGTAAGAGTATGAAAATCTTTTGGAATTATAGATGGGTTTTGGTTTGAAGGGCTTAGGAAAAGTATGGGTAAGGTTATTTAGGTTCAATTTCATGCTTTCATTTCCTAAGAATTGCCAATTTTCACATCTCATGTTCATATGGGATTTTTGTGTTTGATGAAGGTCAAGAGAGGCAATTGGAGTTAGAGGAAAGACAAATTAACCAAGCTCAAAGCTAAAGGAATTAAGGTAGGCTATTGTGTTAAAAGATATGATTTTAGAAGTTCAGTCAGTGTGTTAGATAATTTCTTTTTAAACAGTAACTTTGAAGAGATTTTTGCTTTCCTTAGAGGCCAAATTAGTTTTTAAATCCTTCATGAAAGTTGTAGAGTTTTCTTTTAGCTTTCTATTGATACCAAGTTTGTCGAATTTGAAGTTCTAGATAAAAAGTTATGAATTTTTGAATTTCTGAGTTAAAAAAAATCAGAACCACAGCCTCGCGATCGCGAGTCGTCACAATCGACCGTGAGAAGCTCTTTGGAGCCGCACGGCTCGCGATCAAACCCTTTTTCACCTTTTTATTTGTAACTTTTCCGTCCGACCTTCGTTTGACCCGATTTTTGAAGCGTTGGTTTTCTAACACTCTCCTCTAACTCTCCATAAAAATTCATAGGCTTTGTTATTAATTTGAAACAGATGGATTGAATCAAAGTGGGAGGATCTTTTATAAGAGTTTCAATTAGTTATTTTTCGGAACATGCTTCAGTTTTTCGGCTAATACTTCTTTATGTCTGAACCAAATTGAGCGTTTTTGGTGTCGTTAGAATCATAAGACAATGAGGAACAAAGTTATGGAGTAGTCTCAGTGAAATTCCTTTATATGCTGTTCCAAATATCTTTTCGGAAGTAAGTGAAATGGTTTCGTGCTTAAGGTTTAGACGTGGTGGGGAATTCCTCCCTCGTGGGATGCGCGTCCAGATGTCATGTAGGATGTCGAACTCGTGACTCACCAGGGTGGGGTTCCAATATTTCCTCTCCAAAACTAGAACAGAGCTAACTAGAATATATTTTTGAGAATTTAAAATGACAATTTATATTGACTATAGTGTCTAAAATACAAAAGTTTAATTTAGTCCTTAGTTGACTGGATCAAAAGCAATTGTTACTAGGTTAATTCCACTTGGCCTATCTTGGCCTAACCATAACGTGTAAAACAATTAACATTCGAGAGTAACTCTTTTTTCATATCTGCTTAACGTTAAATAGAAAGCTGGTGAGCTCATTTCTTCCAGAGATATGAAGACAATGCACCTAGGTTAAGCATTAGTAACTACAAACGATGCATGTTAATCAACTAGCTTTTTAAACAACTTTTATTATTTTTAGGACAATTGCAATTCAGGGAAACAAGGAATCATGGGTTAGTTTTGGCTCTAGATGAAACATCTCGTTACCTGCGGGGAAGCTAGAATAGTAAATAAGAGTGTTCAATGAGAGCGTAGAATTTGCATTTTCATTCTCATGCATAATATGGCATACACATACATATAAATAGTGAATTTTTCTACACATCAAAATAATTGTACATGCATTCGTGAATAATTCCAGGAATATTTGGACTGAATTGTGATTTTTAGGAAATTTGTGAATTTAGAATTTATTTATATTGGATATTTTATTGATTAGTGGAATTATTATGTTCGTGAATTTTGGTGAATTTAGGATTTATTTCAAAATTTATAGAGTATTATGGAAAATAGGGAAAAAAAGAAGAAGAAAAGAAATTAAAAAAAGATTTGGAGATAGTTGGATTGTAAAGATGAGAGTTAAATGAAGTTAGTTTCAAAAGAAACTAAATTAGAGCTTAAGCATTAAGAAAGTGACAAGTGTTACTAACTAAGTGATTTTTTAGAACCTTGTAGAAAGTAAGTTTCAGTTATCTAAGAGTTAAAAAGGGGTTAGCGTTATTTCATAAGCTCCTATCTCTTTCGTAGCAGCCTTCTTCAAATTTTCTTCAAACACACAGAGTTTTCCATTAAACACCTTATGAGGAATTTCTTTGCTTTTCCTCATCCCACACCTCTATCACCACTGCTAATTGTCTTTTCTACCTAAGAAAAACTAGAAGTTGGTTATTTTTCTCAGCAAATACGTAATTTTGCATGGAGTTAGGGCTTGAAGATAGTTGAAGCTTTTGGAGTTTTCAACAAGTAAGTAATGAATAAACCTTTTAGAGCTATGGATTCATGAAATAATTTGATGAATTATTATTAGTTGCATAGATCATGGCATTTAAGTATATATATATATTCATGAACATTGTATATGAGACGAAAAATTTGGTTACAATGTTATTTAGTTTTTGATGGATTTTTAGTGGTCTGATGTTGTGGAAATAGTTTTTAGAGTTGAAATAGCAATGGAATAGTGTATAGGATCAGTGTACAAAATTAGATATGGAAAGGTGATATGTGCTCTATTCTTCACTATGCAAGCTTATATATATATGTGTTGTAAGTGAGTTGATGAAAACTTAGAGATGATCCAAGAAATGGTTTTTGAGTTGAAGAGCAATTGTAAAATGATGGTTTGAGATGAGAATCAACGTTTAAATAGAAGTTGAGAGGAAGAATAGTGATTGAGAATGAAAGTTAAAAATGCAGAAAAGTAACAAAGTATGAATAGGATGAATATGAATTTTTGGCTTTTGATGGTTTTTTATTAACCTTGTATATTTTGGAGTGGTATGAATTTATGGTGAATGGGTTTAATAAAATGGAGTAGAAAAACTAGAAATAAAAAAAATTGAAGCGTTGGATTTTTGTAATGGAAGTCTGAAAATTTTCTGGGAATGAATAGTAATAGCGTTGGATTTTGATTTGAAACTTTCATAAATTTACTGTACCGATCTTGATAGATTTTGACAAAATTGTCTTCATTTATTGTAGATCTTTCTTTTATCTTTCCATTGATCTAAAGTTTGTAAATTTTGGAGTTTTGGATCAAAAGTTATGGAAGTTTGAAGTTGATATGTCGGTGGAGAAGAGCACGACGGTGACTTTTGGGGTTCAAAATGGATTTACGCCGTCATGACTTTTAAGGATTTGTGAAAATGCACCGTCGTGCTTATGCACGATGGTGACTTTGGTGTTTTAAAGGGGAAAGTCGCCATCGTGCAATTGCACGACAACAACTTGGAGGGTTGTTAGCTGATGAACATTCGATGGTTTTTTGGCTATATCTTCTTTGTCCAACCTCCAAATGACATGAGACTTGAACCATTGGACTCGTAAGACATTGCTATACCTCTCCACCAAAAATCATAGCCATCTGAAATGAACTGAGAGAGTTAGGATGATAAACGTGGGACAGGTTTGACTAGTATGCTTTTAGCCAATTTTTGTCTTTATCTATA
This sequence comes from Erythroxylum citrifolium, assembly GCA_026284465.1. Taxonomy (NCBI): domain Eukaryota; kingdom Viridiplantae; phylum Streptophyta; class Magnoliopsida; order Malpighiales; family Erythroxylaceae; genus Erythroxylum; species Erythroxylum citrifolium. The sequence goes on from JANKOE010000204.1 coordinate 39,431,583, forward strand.
ACACTCGTGACTCTTGCACACTCAGCTTCCCTCACGTCCGTAAGTCACTCACACCTGTGACTTTCCTCTCTTATACCTGTGAGTGTGAATAAGACAAACTATGATTTTATTTGTCACTTCATGCTACAGTACTCCCTAATAGTTCCTCCACCAGAAAATACTTGTGCAAGCTGAACCATCTTGCTTCTTTCGACTATAACTACTTCTCTAGACATCCAAATGACTTGAAATATAGGCTTACAAATTGTCTCAAGAAGTCGAATTATGATTCAATCTCTAAGATGTTTAATTTTTGGATGGAAGTTGTGCATAGTACATTGTTTTTGAACCAGATAATGTTTGAGGTATATCTTCCAAATTACTGAACCAAATTGAGTGATTTTGGTGTCAATGGAAACATAAGACATAGAGGAACACTTTTCTAGAAGAGAGTTTGACCAAATTATCTCATTTTCACCTTCTGATTGAACATGAACAATAGACTCGAATGGGGTGTCTTGGAAAAAAATATGAAGTGATTCTATGAGAAATGAATTGAGATTTTTATGGTTTTAGTGAGGCATAAACATAAGTATAAATTATATCTAGATGAGTTTTGATATGAGAATGATTTTGTAATGAAATTAATGGAAAGATACCCGGGATTGTCATGAACATGCATTGTACATAATTAATTTCATACATGTGCATTATTGAACAATTGAAATTGTGCATATTGTGATATATGTGTATGTTGTTTGATATAGAGGAGCAACTGGAACGTCAACCTCCAGACGTTGCGGGAACTTCTAGGCATTAGCTTCGGGAGCAATTAGTGAGTAACCTAGACGGTTTCTCTCAATTATTGTTTGCTTAAATTATGCACTGAATGATAAATGAATGTGTTTGATTGTTGATTCCGGACAGAAGGTCTGATGACTGTGAATATGGACTGTATATTGAAGTGCTATTTGAATGTGAATGTAAAAACCTAAGTTCTTTATAATGTGACTGATTGTGGTATATGCATTCCATTCATGACTGCACAATTAGATAATGGCAGTTGTGACTAGAATAGCCACAGATCAGAACTTAAAGCTCAACAAGTGAAAAGAGCCTCGAGCTCAATAATGATTAAGAGCCTAAGGCTCACTATGTATAATGAGCCCTGTATCCCCCAAGCGGATAAGGGACAGTTATTAATGAGCCCGCTATCTAAAATAGATACGAGACAATTCAGGCACTCGATCACAACAACGTAATAAATGGAAAGTGTCTAATGAGCATTTCATATGCATTTATATCAAGTATGTTTGATTGATTGAAATGCTAAAATTTCCTATGCTGGAGTAAAAGTGTGATACGTGATCTATTATGCAAAATTGTGAATTACATGTTAAGTGAAATGGTGTATTGCATGAAATGAGTGAACCATCGATGATGGTTACCTCATTGAGTTTGCAAAAACTCACCCAAAATTTGCAATTATTTTTCAGGCTTGAAGAGTACCTCGTTAGACAAATGGGAGTATACCTTTGGCATACAAGCAAGAGATAGAGGTTGGGATCAGTTGGCGTCTATATTAGTATTTCCTTTATTTTGTATCAAATTAAGTCTTCCATAATTATTGTAACTTGTGTATTCGAATTTTTTTGTTTTGAAATAAATTTCCAAATCGGAGATTTTTGCATATGGTTTTTGCAATGTAATGAAATTTTGACAAGTATTTTGTATTTATAACGGGCCCAAATGGCTATTGAAATTTTTGATTTTTTTATTGCTATGATTGAAAATGTTTATGAAATAAAATGGGCTCGATTTGGTTATCGATTTCTGCACTTTATGTTTGTGGTTTAAAAAAATTGTATTGAGTTTTGAATGATTGAGTGCTCTAGCATGACACCCTCACAGGGCACGGACTCAGATATCCCTCAGAATATCGGGTACATGTCTTGCTGGAGTGGGGTGCTACACTAGAGGTTACGTTTCTATCCATGTATGGAACCCAATCAATTATAAACCATGCTTCACTTCTTTCTTTACCAATACATTGACTTGTAATCCTTAGGTCGATGATTGGTGCTTTATTTGTGATCAAACACTCACCTATTAAGTAAAAACAATCCGACCAAAGAATTGCATCCTAAATGTTTGGTTGGATATTTTCCCCTCATCTCAGAGGATTTTTGAGGTGCGGTGTTCTTGGAGAGCTAGCCAATACTCCCCATTAGGTTTATCATTCTCCTCAACAATTGATTTTGGGTCATTTTAATGCCTTGATGGAGTCTCTTATTCCTTTCAGCTCAAATCTCATATACAATCATCCCCAAGATTAGTTAAAATTGTAGGTAGTTTTGACTACTTCCCACCTTTTGTTGGTGACTAACTCCAAAACTTTGGGCTAGGAAATGAGATTTTGGATGGGGGACATGTATGGTAGGAGAGCACTTCTTAAGTAATCCGAGTAAAGGCATAGAAGGTATAGGTTCTCAATAGTCTTAACAGTGTTGTTGCATAGGAGACAACTTAGGTTTTTAGTAAATCCCTTCCACTTATCTTTGGTAGCAAGCTTACCTTTAACAAGAAGTCATAATATGAATGAAAGCTTGGGTATAACTTGAGGGTACCAGACTGGTTTTAGCCATAGAAACTTTGGGTTGCATGTTCTACAAGGTTTGTTAGAGAATAAACTAGAGAACTGATGAGACCATCTTATGGTGTCTTAGAATTACCGTATATCTATACAGAAGCACCTAAGTTGGTTATTATATTTAGAGCTTAAAGATTGAGACAATATGAGTTTTCGTATTTAACATCTATGATTATAACATTTATGGTCATAAGCTATTTGAGATGAGAGTAGTTGGCGTTGTTCAAGAGGGGGCTATTAGGAGACCATAAATCTGTCTAAAAAAAAGGTCCTTACACCATCTCCTCTATTGATCTTAAACTAGCCTCAAAGTCTATCCTTAAGATTGAAAATGTACATCAAAGTCCATGACGTTTATGATTTAGGTTTATAAGTCTAGAATCCTGATTGCAATATATGATAGGAGTGTACCTACCTTAATTATGAAGATTCCCTATATGTCAACAATTTCCATATTCTTTTAATTAGCAGAATGTTATTACTTAGTTTCAATAGGGTTTCAATAGGATAATTCCTAGCCCCCTTCCTGCCTTAGAAGGCAAACAATCTTCCAAGCCACTTTAGCTATTCCAACGCCTGTGAGGATCCAAGCCAAATAAATCTAGTTAAATGTCTCACTTATAGTTTTGGTAATGGTATAAGGAAGTGTAATAAAGGATAAACAATGCAGGTGTAGAGAATTTAATACAAAATTTATAATTTGTACTTGACTAAAAAAAGATAAAGTCGATTACGACAATTGTCAACCTTAATTTGATCCTTTTTATTAAGGGCATAAATTCCCTGAAAAAGGGTCTCTTGTAAGAAATGGGAATTCCTAGATATAGAAATAGGGTAAGGTGTTGCTTAAGTCCTGTGATGGAGTAGATCCAAAGAGATAAGTGGGAAGTTGATGTAAATAGGCAGACATAACCCTTGTATTTGTTCATAGTTAGCCCATATATGCTTCTAAACAACTTTATTACATTCATTAGAGCTTTAATTGAGTATAGGTCAGCTGTTGAAAGTAGTAGGAGGTTATCAATAAAAGACAAGTTGAATATCTTTTTCTTCTTAGATTTCTTGTGATATTTGAATTGCCTCTTTAGATTAATTATGTGTCCAGTGAGCCTTAAAAGTACTTTTTATATCAAGTGTAAATATACAGGGGGATAAAGGGTCTCCCTGTCTCACTCATTTCGCCTTTCGAATGTTTAGGTTAGGATTTCATTGATGAGAACACCATCGAGATACATTGTTATACACAGTTGATAAAAATAGTAGGAAAACCTAGTGCCTCTAACATATGAATGATAAATCTCCAATTAAGGTTTTCAAAAGCCTTTTGAAATTCGAATTTGATTACACAAATCTTAGGAGACCTCTTCCTTCCATAATTCTTGAACAAATCTTGGACCAAAAGGATATTGTCCTTAATGTTCATTCCTTCAATAAAAGCTCCTTGTGATGCCTTAATTAGTGGTTTATGGCATTTTTAAGCCTATTAGCTAATATTTTAGAGATAACTTTATATATGAAATTATAATACAAGATGGGTCTAAAATCTTTAAGGAAGTAGGATTTGGTTTCTTAGGAATAAGAGTCACAAATGTTTTGTTGGATCTACCCCCTGTTAAAAAAACTTAGGACAATTTGGTGAATGTATCCTTGATTAGATGCCAAGATTTTTTATAAAATAGCTTGTTGAACCCATTAAGGCTAGGAGCCCTATCGGGTTTCAGACTAGAAAACTACTTTCTCTGTGTCTGCTAATATGAAAGGGACAATTAGATTGTTTGAAGTCTTATAGGAGATTGTATCTAGGATGTGACTATAGTTCCATCATTTGTTTAGATAAAGGAAATTATGGTCTAGTTTATTCTAGCCAGCACCGATTTGTGAAAGAAGGTTATGTTCCTATCTTTATGGGCAAACCATTGAATCCTAGATCTTTTCTTAGTCAAGGAATATTAGGCTTCAAGAGCCCTTATATGATTTTCCAAAGCATATTTCTCATCAACTTTTAATGAGTTGTTTATAGGATCCAATTATAAAAATTTTATACTGTATCCAGCTTACTTTTTGTTTCCTGGATGGTTCCATTGAGATTTATATATCTAACTAGATTATGGAATTTGAGTTCCTTCTTTATACACTTTAACTTCTCATTATAGACAAAGAAAGGAAAACCTCTAATATACACATTCAATCCTTTCCTCACTGCTTCCTTAAAACCTCCTTCAATAAAAGATAATTATTGAATCTAAAGGGATGGTGTAGATTTTTAGCTTCATCTAACTTTTGGATAGTTATAGGGGATGATAAGAGAAGTATGAATCTCCAAATATAGCTTTAGATCACAAGAATAAGGATAGCTATTGGGAGTTAACCATATCCCTATCCAGTTTTTTCTTTAAAAACCAATTTCCCTGTCGCTTATTACTCTAAATAAAGAGATTTACTTAAAACTTTAGGTCTCCTAGCTCAATATCATTGATTCATTTTTCCAAATCATTTATGAAATTGCACACTTATGTACATTACCTTGTGCTTCCATAGGGAAAGGTGTGCTATTGAAGTCTTCCATAACTATCTAGGGAGGATTAATGTTGTTTTGGATCTCCCTCAACATGTTCTATAAATCATTTCTCTAAAAAGCATAGTTAAAAGTATAAACAATGGATACATTAATAGTTATATTATTAATCATAAGGAGATGCCAACAATCATAGAGCTTACAATCCTTAGTGACTACTGCTTATATGGCATAATGATTCTACACTAATGATGAGTAGAGTGATTGGTGATGGTCTAATTGCATTTCAAAATTCCAAGACTTTGACATTTTTCAATTTCAGCTTAGTTTCAAAAAAACCCATTAAGGAGGATTTTATTTCATAAATATGATTCCTTAGTAGTAGTTGTTTGTGAGGGTTGTTAATTCTGCTAACATTTCAACATAGGAAATTCACTTATTGTTCTTTCTAGAGTTGTGGCTCCTATTTTTCCTGTTAGACTTTCCCCATTCAATGGGTATAAGGTCACTCAATGGAACTTTCTCCTCAATTGTATTAGAAATAGGCACTATAAGGTCACTCAACGGAACTTTCTCCTCAATTGTATTAGAAATAGGCACTAATTTATTACTTGTTCTGATCTTATCTCATCTTTATTTTGCTTAGTTAGTAAGGCCTACTGGGGGGCTTAATGTAGCATTGCATTTATGGGAGTAGAGGTAGTACCAAAATTTGAGCAATTTCTATTATCCCCCCTTCTCTCTCAACAAACCCAACCAACCATTGATACATTGCATTTAAGGATAGCTATTGGGAGTTAACCATATCCCTATCCAGTTTTTTTCCTTAAAAACCAATTTCCCTGTCGCTTATTACTCTAGATAAAAAGATTTACTTAAAACTTTAGGTCCCCTAGCTCAATATCATTGATACATTTTTCCAAATCATTTATGAAATCGCGCACTTGTGTGCATTACCTTGTGCTTCCATAAGGAAAGGTGTGCTATTGAAGTCTTCCATAACTATCTAGGGAGGATTAATGTTGTTTTGGATCTCCCTCAACATGTTC